>MU183276.1:142977-167231 GCA_016904865.1 Pissodes strobi | reverse complement strand
AAATACCTATTGTAAATAGTTTCCTGACTTTTCTCTAATTTATTTTGATAATGAATTCTCATTTTCGAGTAGGTAAACTGAAATAAACTTAAATGACTCATCTATATTTTACTCGATATTTTATAGTGAGAGGAAATCCTTTTAGAAAATAGATGATATCATTGCCACATAGATTAAAATAAATATGCCTTAATAACTGTCGTATTATTACCAATAACAGAAAAAGATACATAAGTAACTTTTATTGAAAAAGACGAGTATGTAATAGTATATTATGATATAAGTGTATAAGAGGGCCTTTAAAGCACGCGCGACATATTTCAAAACACGACGCGCAGCGGAGTGTTTTGTAAGTCGCAAGGGCTTTAAAGGCCTCTTATACACGTATATCATACGCTATTTTTTATTACGAATGCATCATAATCTCAAACATGTTTTAAATATTAAATTTAAGGGATATATTGACAAATATATTAATCTGTCACATGTGACATGATCAAAAGTTTCTATAGCAACCTATAAAAAAGTAGGCGCATCATAAACACCATTTTAAGCACGCTGCAGCGTGCGATAATAGTTGATTATGATGCATGCGTAATAAAAATTATATTATTAAATTATCAAGATTTAACATATAAGTAATGTAAGTTCAATGAATAACTCTTAACAACCTTTTACGAATTAGAAAAAAGCAGACTAACGAAGAAGGCTCATTGATTGCAGCTACGTGTTTGCTAGAAGATCAGGTGCACTGAAGGTGAGCAATACCACACTGAAGATAATCAAACAAAACATGAATTACAGCCGATGAAAGTTTTCACGTTCGTGTATCAATTCACGTGCCGTTTCGTCGTTTGAGGATTAGGTAGTGGGGGTCCTGAGCTAAATTTGCGTGGAGCTCCAAAACTATTGGTTATAGCCTTGAAATTTGGCGCGCTGTTAAATAAGTGCTGGGGTTTGTCATACCCCAGTGTGTGTTTCGAAGGTTAAAACGAAGATACTTGCATTGACAAATATATATTCCAAAACGTGGCCATTTTTTTAAATTTTATAACAGGAAAATAAAGTATTTTCTAATGAGCTGTCTCTTCTTGAATTTATTTTTCTATTCTGTTCTGATATTATTATCATGCTATTTAATTAGTTGAGATTAACCTATGCGGGAGGCCTATTGTATTTGGTTCGACTTTACAGAACCAGTCGTAATATTGGAGACTTAGTTGCGAAATAAGGAACGTATTACTATTATCTTAAGAGCTCTTTTATCCGAGATACAGAATCGCTGTCGAAAACTTGGGAATTCACGTATTTTTTCAATCAGTACTAAAATAGTCGCAGTGCCGTGCATAGGTTCATCCAAGGGGTTTCTCACTTAAAAAAAAGATGTACATGTAATGCCAAAATATGATTTTAAGCGCGACTGCCAGGGAATGCCCAGTGACTTTAGGGACTGCCGTAAAATTTTATAGGCTGCTAGAGACTGCCTAAAATGTCTAGGAACTGCTTGTGACTGCCTAAGACTGCTTGCGACTGCCAAACACTTTTCAAGTCTACTAGGAATTGACAACAAAAGAAAATACCATAAATATGTATTTCTTTATGTCCTGGTCAGGGCTCTGGTGTTCTCCCATTTCTTTTTATTTGTGTTTTACCAAAAATTTTTAAATGAGTAGGAACAAATTAAAATCAGGAATAATCTAAGCAACCAAGTTCGTATATTTAAATACTCCATTTATCGAAAATAATGGACATTTTTGAAAAACAAACTAAAATGTAAGCAGGTGTAATATTTTGTGTAATTATTAGGTATGTAGAATGGCGGATTTACTTGTCTCCATTTGTTAAACACTGTATCACCCATGGCTATGGAATCCTCATACGGACTTCGCTTCGAATATATAACATCCTGCATAAAATATAAAAATTCTTAAAATATCCTATTAAAAATAGTTATTTTTGTTACAAGTACCTAAAATGGAGTTTTTCAGGACGAATCATTGCTGTTTCCAGTCCGGAATAGCAGATGAGTCCTGAAAAACTTCATTTAGGTACGTGTGACAAACACTATTTTTTGTCATACGCTCCCAAAATTTAATTTTTATTTATACGCTTTTTGCAGTTCTTCAGAACGCCTAAATTTGCAAATTTACCATAATTTTTCAAATCATAATGTACGACAAAGTTAGCTTAGAATTTGATATCGTAGCAACTATTTGACAATTTTGTCATGCCATTTGAAATTTGACATTTAGACATATTCAGGAATTTTGGAATAGTCCGTAAAAGTTGCCATGACGACTATTAGGGACTAGGCCTAAAAAGAAGCATTTTACGGACTCAAATGAGTCCGTAAAATAGCTATTTTTGGGAGCGTATGACAAAAATATAATTATAACATGTAGATTGTACAACTATTATTTGCCCTTACGTCACGGTTGACGGTGACGTTATAAATATTTTAGCGATTAACCAACATCTCTTTCTCGAGTAAAATAATTAAGAAGTTTGAAAATAAGAGCTCGCTTCTACTCACTAAAACGACGATTCATTTTAAAAATGATTTATTCCGCGGTTTAAGAAAAAATCCGTCGTTTGACACCACGTTTGACATTAGTGGATACCTGTCAAATGACATTTTACCCAAGATTTTACCATTGATGTAGAAAATACGTCCATGGTGTAAAGAGAGATGCCACGCTATGACGTAACGGCAAATAATAGTTGTATGTACAAATTTTATGATCCAGTACATTTATATTTTAAAAAGTAATTAGGCACTCTTTTTAAGGTTTTGTATTTTCCTTCAAGTTCCATTTGTTCCTGGCGTTTCAGTTTAAAGGGATATTTTCCAACAATATTAACTGGTCCATACAAAATTAATATTTTACAATCTTAATACCATCTTTTACTGGCCATTTGAAGTCGTCAAGTTCTTTCTTAAGAAATTTCATTTTATATTTATTGCTTGGAACAATTTCGACAATACGGCCAATATATTTGGTATCGTCGTAAAAAACACCAGCATAGTACTCTTCTTGTTTTATGGTATTACAAGTAGTAGTGTTATGATTTTCTGTTAACTTAACATCTGAAAATTATTTATTTTCAAATTCACTTAACGGTTCAACTGTGGTAAAATCTTCAGAACTTTCCTCTCTGTTTCTGTCTCTATTTTTCTTTCTTAGAATTTTAATTTTTGGCTTGGTTTTTTTTGTTTGGCAGTTTTTTTCATAAGTTCTACATTAGCTTTGGGTACTTAGTGACTTACATCTGAATCATCTGATAAGTCTATCACTAGAGAGCCTACCATCATGCATTTAAGAAAACACCAACATGAAGTACTTTTTCGTAGTACCATTGTCTTTATTTACACACATTTTTAGCAGAGAAGTATCGATAATATCGCTTTCCGAATCGATTTCCATGCTTTTTTTAACACTAAAATCAGGAACAGTTAAATTATCAATATCTTTAAAATTTTCAGCATCCTTTTGTACAGGGTGGCTCGAATTCGAGTCTCTGTATGGGGAACTCGAGAACCCTAAGAGATACGGTGTCCGTCAAATTAGGGTACAATTGCGCATTTAGGTGTCTAACAATATGCTGTTTAGAAAGTTTTAAAATTCCGAATTTTTTCGGATATGTCCAGAAAAAATCGAAATATTGAAAAATCGCTTTATATTTTTCCTGAGCTTATTTAAAAACGGATTTCAAATACAATTGCACTTTTGTATTGCCACTTTTCAGCTCTATCCAATGGTGGTATTAAGTTTGAAAGTTGTTATAAATATGAATTTTTTTTTGTTTTTTTTTAATTTTATATTTATTTTTTAAAGTTATTTATTTTGCTTTGGGGTAAAAAATAAATGAACTTGTTTATATAATTTTACTATATTTTATTTTTACTAAAAATAAAGGTTTTAATTTTCCACTTAACACAAAAAACAAAATAAAATATTTTTATAGAAAGTAAAAAATTTCAAAATTAACAAACTATTTAAATTTACGCCATAGCAAAATAAGTAATTTGAAAAAAAAAATTAAAATGAAAAAAAATAAAAACGCATATTCATAATATTACCTAATAACGCCAATATAATCTGAAAAACGATATAAAAAAAATGTCTTATTTAAAAAAGGAAGTTGATGATGACAAAAACGCAATCCAATTTCAAATCCATTTTTAAATAAGCCCAGGAAAAAAATAAAACGATTTTTCAATATTTCGGTTTTTTCCGGATATCTGGAAATACTCGGAATTTTAAAACTTTCTATTGTTTACTCATCTAAATGCGCAATTTTGCCTTAATTTGACCGACACTGTATCTTTTACGGTTTTCGAGTTCCCCATACATAGATTTGAATTCGAGCCATCCTGTATCTCATCATGATCTTCAATATTTGGTTGTATTGCAATATTTTCTTCAAATGGTTTAATGACTGGTTCTTCGGAAAGATGCATGTAGTCCATCTTCATGTCCTAGATTAATTCCCAACTCACTTATGTCACACAATGCGCCATCTTTAGCTTTTCCTAAAACTATTTTTATGCTTTTAATTGAAAGAATGTCTGTTGTTTTCATAATATTTACTCCATGGGGAGTATTTCATTTTTCGCACGGAAAAATAAAATTGTTACCTACCGTCCAAATATGTATAAATTATATTTTTAATGTCAAACAAAAGCGTACTAACAAAATCTCAATATAAACTAAAAAAATGGTCACACGTCATTCACAACCATCACCAAATAATAAGCCTAATAGACAATGGAATGGCGCGCAAACTGCAATACTGCTTACTTGCCTACAGCAAAACAAATAAACACCCTGCTCAGCAGCCAACAGGGCCTGTGCGTTACGTGGTTCTTGACCATCCCTTTTAACAAAACTTACCAATAGCCGGCTAAATTTCAAGCGACTGCCGCCGACTGCTACTGATTTGTTAGGGAATGCCTTAGGACTGCTGCGACTGCGAAAGAATCCCCAGCGACTACCAATGAATGTTAAGGCGACTGCCTATGACTGCCATTAATTACTAGTTGACTGCCCTGGGACTGCCTGCGACTGCCAAGAAAATGTACATGTAATGCCAGTAGTGAAAGACCCTCGGAAAGACACCTTGGGTTCATCACTGGATTCATCACTATAGCGCGTAGTAAATAATACCTATGACGATTGGATTTATACTGAAAAATACCCTGCGTCTATGATATATTCTCCGTCGCAAAAATATACATGTCTGAACAGGTCCATATATCGTAAAGTTAATTTTGTATGCGGCATACGCATTCAGCGTCCGGTGGCTGAGTTGCCGGGATGCAGAAATTCGGAATCGCGATACTGAATTCATCGCTCGTGCTGTGTGAATAGGTCCATTTGAATGTATGTTTAACCTGTATCCCGGATACGCGAATCTTGCATACAGTATCCTCGTGTGAAAGCGCTCTTAAAGATTCAATGTCATAAAAAGAAGTTTAGTACTACCTTGATGATGTATTCAGCAATTCAGTCACATGATTTTAAAAATACCTTCCTTTCACTTCCGGTACAACCCAATCGAGATGGTATAGTCACAGTGAAAAAGAAAGTTTGACCAGTACATGCTTGGTCTAACAAGAACACCAGAAGAAGTCCTATTCTATCCGTTTGGGAAAGGGTTTTAAATGAAGTAACTGCTGATCAATGGCCAAGCAATATAAATCACGTTGAAAATAATCATAAAATAAGCTTGGGATGTAATACAGCACTATGTGGCATCAGATATACAACGTTATATATCTGAATATTATGATGACTCTGATATTAATTTTTCTAACTCAGAAGATCTGTAGTTCTTACATCGTATTTCCTGTGCAACTATAATTTACTTTCATCACAATTTTTCATTTAATAATTCCTTCCTGGAACCAATACTACTGCACCACTTTGTCAGGGCTGAAATAGAATATGAGAAATATCATGACAATTGATGGTTCAATTTTTTGTTAAGTTATCTACTGTAATATATTCCTTTTTAGAATGCAATTTCCAGCAATATTTTATTTTTAAAACAATGCGTTATTTTTGTTTTGCATGTTTTTTGAAAACTCTCATCAGCTGTAATTCATGTTTTGTTTGATTATCTTCAGTGTGGTATTGCTCATCTTCTTCTAGCAAACACGTAGCTGCAATCAATGGCAATCAATGAGCCTTCTTCGTTAGTCCGCTTTTTTCTAATTCGTAAAAGGTTGTTAAAAGTTATTCATTGAACTTACATTACCTATATGTTAAATCTTGATAATTTAATAATATAATTTACATGCTCGTCTTTTTGAATAAAAGTTACTTATGTATTTTTTTCTGTTATTGGTAATAATACGACGGGGATTAAGGTAGCTATCTATTTGTTTTAATCTATGTGACAATGATATCATTTATTTTCTAAAAGTATTTCCCTCGGTATTTCCTCTCACTATAAAATATCGAGTAAAATATAGATGAGTCATTTAAGTTTATTTCAGTTTACCTACTCGAAAATGAGAATTCATTAACAAAATAAATTAGAGAAAAGTCAGGAAACTATTTACAATAGGTATTTCCGTAATTCTCTCTTCACTAGAATACACTTCTATTATTAGAACACTATTAAGCATTTTATGTTATATGCAATGCAAAGTATATGCTTTAAACTGCTCTAACTGTTTTAATTTTTTTCCACCGATCAATGAACTAGCAATTGCTCTTTGTGCATCACGACATTACTGAACGTACTCTACGATTCCCCAAATTTAAGCGAATATCGCCTATGTCATTCCCTCATCTATTCGCTGTCAAGAGTGTCAAGTAAAAAGATATAACTTAATTCAGTATTTTCATTGGTCGAACATAGTATGGACTGAGCATAAGGAGATAAAAATTGGTGATCTTCCTATGTTAAGCTTATATTAATTATTGTTTCAACTTCTTATGCTTATGCGAATGCGATGCTTATTTTACGACAATCTATAAATTCGCTTAACTTACATCATACACAATACAGAATACGAGTCGATTGGCACGTTAGAGTGTTGTTTACAGAATATCAGCCATAAAAGGGTCGTGGGCCTATTATCAATGACAGGCCCAAAAGTGGTAATATAGCCAAACAATATTTAAAATATGGATTTTGTTGAGATGAAATGGATTCATATATTTAACATTAATTTACAAAATATGCCAAACGCCTTCAAGTAATTTTCATATCTAAAATAATAATGCAAAATATTTTCTCAATAAATCAGATTCAAAGAAGAATGAAAACTATGTACATTGAGTTGCATTTATAAAACTTTGGTGTCAGGAGAGCTTAATGAACCTCCCCCCCCCCAATACTGTCCACGTAATTTAAAAAACACCTTTTATATATAAAATGATTAACTGTTTTGCCAAGATTAAGACGAGTCTGGACTCTTTTAGCTATGAATTGCCTTGACGAAACTTGGTAAAATTATTTACTGAGAACTTACAAAGCTTTTGGGGATACCAAAGTTCAATGCCCCCCGTCCAAATATTTGTAAGAACTTATTTAAATCAATCAGGAGTTCGAATATTTCCAAGGGGTATTGTACTAGACAAGGTGATTTTTTGCTCGATTTTTAGCTTTCCCTGTACTTTTATAAAAAAAACTGAAATAGCCATCTTTTGTAATTTTCTCCCGTGAATTCGGATATGTTCAGCAAAAAACAATTGAACATCAAATAAAAGTGCTAGGGGTCACTTTGATATATTTTTTAAATGTAACAATGTAACACCCTGTATATTACTACATTTTTGGACTCTCTAGAAAAATCTAAACACATTTTGTGTATAATATCCTATACCTATCTTTACCTGTTTACCAAATATTGACAGTTGAAAGTCGGCCATTTTGATGCTTTGACAGGCTCTAAAATCTAAACCGCACACGATCAAAGAAAACGGTTTGCACATTTCTATCTTAAGTTTTCATAAACTATCGAATGACAGTATCTTCGAATTTAACCTGCCGATAAAATTAACCGGAACTTTTAAACCTCGCGATCAACATAAAATGGCCATTATTGGTTAGTACACCGTATGGTTAATTTCCCTCCCAGCAGAGAAAATTTAATAATGAAAAGGAGACAATTAAGAATATAGCGACAGTTAATGGTTTCAATACTAACTTTATAGATAGACTAATTAATAGGCATGTGTTTAGAAAGACCATTCGTGATTCCACTTCTTTCGTTAATCAGGATAAAAATACAAAATATGTCTCGATACCATATAATCCTCAGTATACTAAACGAATCCAAAAAGGTTTTCAAGGAAGTAGGTTTATGATTAGTATACCAAGCTAATTTAACATTAAGAAATTATTGGGTGGTCCAAAGAATAAAATCGAAATATTGGAAAAAGTTAAATTTGATGTATGGATTCTAACAAAAAATCTGTTGGGCAAACCAGAAAGTACATTAAAACGAGATTCAAAGAACCCCTAGCTCATTTAAAGTATGGTAGAACAAAAACATCAAGTGTTGCCGAGCACGATTTTGGAAATCATACAATAACAATTAAAAATTTTAAATTTGATTCAATACGCGAAAGTGTAAAAATTATTAAATTTAAGAATAGTTTAAATAGAGGTAGAGAACCTATTCCCAATCTATTGCATTGGTTGATCAAGTGTGACTAAAAGGATCCCTGGATTGGTTCTTTTCTTCGGTTGATTTAGCAAACAGTTAGCATAAAAGAGAGATAGGTAGAATTTAAGTATAGTTTTAATCATCTCGTGATGATGCTAATATAGTTAGCGAAACGCGCGTGCAAGAAAATCTGTTTTTGTATTGCCGAAGGTTCCAAAACCCAACCTAATCGTCGATGTGCTTTACCATTAATTATAAAAGAACGCCAAATTAGGGGATCTGGAGGCAGCATATTTTCTGTGAACGCTTAAGTATTCCGTTGCCACAAAAAAGATCTGGATCTTTTTGTCTTTGTAATTGGTAGCATAATTAGCAATTTGTCGACCATATCATTTATAACATCCGTTTTCATTTGCACGAGCTCATCACATCTCCAAGCCCCCAGTAACTGTAATAATAAGTACAACCTAAAATGTAAATTGAAAAATAGTTCTTTAATCCATAATAAATAATTTTCAGTATATTCACATTCGTGCTCAAATACAGTTGACTGAGGCCTCTGATGTGCTCTTTTTTAAAAACTCGGGATTTTCTTCCATGGAAACCTTTTGGCTGTCGATGCCGTTTCAAAAAAGCTCGTAACTTCAGAAACGTTATTTTTATGTTCAGGCACCGAACATTAACAATAGACTAGAAGGTTCACTCTAAGCCCCGCCCCCAGCATTTCCCTCCTTGCCCCGTCGCGGACCCTGGTGAAATGCTGGTTAACAGCCCAAGGCCGCGTGCCACGTCTTTTAAATGGCAAAATTGTATAAAAATTCGAAAATTCGGACTTTTTTAGGACGATAGCAGTGGCTTCGGACGAATTTGTCGTGGATTTTGAAGCAAACATTCATTTTAAATTCAGCCGTCCCTTAAAAATGCCAAACTTTGCAAATTTTAGAAGAGGGCCATGACTGAACGTTGTTTTAAACACTGGGCGTCTCCTCTAAAGCCTTTGTGAGCGCTACATCAAAAGTGCCGTCTGAGAGTGGACCTTCTAGCCTCTTGTTAATGTTCGATGGTTCAGGGTAACTTCCAACATCGAATAGGTAGACCATAACATTGAAGGCTTCATTTTGAAGATCGAAAAAATAGCCAATCAGCACATTTTCAGAGAAAGATTCTACATTTTTCTTCTGTCTATATTCCATGTATGTAAGTTCATATACAGTTCTTGACTTATACGGCAATAGATTCAATTCCACATGTCGTGCCAGGTTTCTTATCTCAGGTGGTGTAACTCATCCTCACTTTCAATCAGATCCATTTCGAACAGTTCCTTGACAATTTTTTTAAATTGACAATGACAGTAAAGTAAACACAAACAATTCAACAAACGTCGCATCAGCAGTAAACATAGTAACGAAGAGCCAGTTGCCTGTGTTAAAATAATTGAATTATTTAGATATTGATAATGAACCGCAATTAATAGATATAAAAAGACGAATTTGCGTGAAATTGTAACTAATTCTGAGAAAAAAATTATATGTTTCACATAGCACAAACGCAGATTTAATGCCGCGGCTGGTGTTTGCCCCGCGGCAATAAATATTGTGCTTTTCTGCCCAGTAAAACAAATAACTATTTTTTTAATCAGTAAATTCATTTCTTATTCTATATCCTGGATCCAGGCTATAGAAATCAAAAACTGTATATATCTGTTAATATACCATTTTGTAAATAAAATTTTAACCTCTAGTCGTTCGGGTATGATTGGCTTTTAGGCTGCGAAGTTTTGGCTGCCAACTTTACGCCAGTTTTGCTATTATAACTATTAAAATGAGAAATGTTTGATAAAAGCCAATTAAAAGTTGCAAAAATATAAAAATAGGACAGCAATTAAGTGTTTTGTACAATATTCGAATGTGAATTCATTCCAAAACGCCAATCAGCAGTATCATACTAACTTTTCACCTACGGAACCAGATATTCGCATATAAATCGGTTGGACAAACATAGTTTAAAAGTAATATTTTGCTGCAACCTGTACAGGTTGTCATATTTTTGATGATATTACGGGGTATCTCACTTATCCGGCCCCTCTCAAAAACGTATAATAAAGAAAATGGCCGGACGGAGTCAACGTTTCAATTTTTTCTTTATATACACAAAAGACCAGGTTGCCTTCTTTCTGGAAATTAAAATGATGTTTAAATAAAAATAAAATTGAGCGTAACATATCCTATATCGACATCATCGACATAAAAATCTAATGTCACCTTAGGCCGCGTGACGCCAGAATATAGGCAACCACTTATTGGAATTGGTTGCCATTCGTTAGACGTTTTACACTAACGGTTACAGACAGCCTGTAAAATATATTCTCGTCACAGTTAACGCCTGACGTGTGTTCCATGTCTAATATTACATTTCACGCATAACCCTACGCTCGCTTCGCTCACTACAGTGGCGCAGCGAACAAAAACTAACCTAAGGCATGCCCAAAATCAAGAAAAAAACTTTTTACAAATATAAGCTCAAGTAAATAAAAAATAGGATTAAAACTAACCGTCAAAATCAATTTTGCAAATTTTAGGGCCATGGTTCAATATTGTTTTAAACGTCTAGGCATCTGAATAATACTTTTGACAGTTCGTTTAATTTAAAACAATAATATGCTTTTTTATCGTCTAAAATCCGTTTAAAAATGACTTGAAATGGCAAAATTGTATAAAATTTCGAAAATTCTGACTTTTTTAGGACGATAGCCAGTGGCTTCAGACCATGTCGTGGATTTTGAAGCGAAAATTCATTTTAAATTCAACCGTCCATTAAAAATACCAAACTCAGCAAATTTTAGAAGAGGGCCATGACTGAATATTGTTTTAAAAGTCTGGGCATCTGAATAATATTTCTGACGGTTCGTTTAATTTAAAATATGCATTAAATGGCAAAATTGTATAAAAATCCTTTACTGCCGTCCTGGATTAGCCTGCTTCTCAATGCGCGCGGGTCATAATGTCACAATCGGTTTACAAATAAACTGAGAGAAAAGAAATTAGCCACTATACAAAAATGGAATGACCATAATACAAAACTTGTATACTATTTGTGACAAATTAACTGTTTTTGGCCAATATACAATCGGTTTTTCTGAAAGTAGTATCGCTAAACTATAACGATTATACAATTACTGTATACTGATTATTAAATAATCATATTAATTTAAATTTTTGTGATATATCCGTACGCATATTTTATCCTGCTTTCATATCAGGGCCTGTATACCGTTAATACAGCAATTGCATAACCATTATTCAACCTGGTATACGCCATATATAGTTAATTGTATATCCACTATATGACGGGTAGAATAGCTAATATTCAAATATTGATTAACCAGTATTCAACTTGCATGTCACCGTATATATTTTGTTGTATAGTTACATATTAGTTATATTACATTTAAACTGTATCTCATGGCGTTGGCAAACATTATGTTTGTGACATTACTTCAGTAGGGGTCCTAGATTCTATTCTCATCTTGATATTGTAATCGAGTCCAGTATACGCTAAAATTGAACATGCCAATTAAAATTTGTTTTAGATGCATGGTCACAAATCAGCAGTACCTACACCTGTGATCTATTAACATGAATTGACTACACAATGGTTGCTATTTAAATAGAAAATATCTTACCTTATTGGTTTTTTCAAACTTTTGATTCACTCGAGGCACCCTTCGTGTGTTAATTCAAATGTTATAGTATAGGAAGTAATCCATATCTCTTACACGCATATATTATCGTTCGTATGGTAAAATAATTAGATCTTCGTAGAATACAGGACCTAAAAAGAACGAGTTTTTGATTGACAAAACGTAAACAAGTGATAAGTTTGAAAACGTATAATATATCGGTTAACCTAAGATATACATCCCTGCATGTTCTTTGGTGGATTTTCTCCTATCTTTAATTTACTACAATTTCCTTAAATAATCGGTAAATTGTTTGCGTCAGCCGCCACTTTGTCTTCTTGCTGTTTGGCGTGGCGTCGTTTCATCCGCAGCGGCAGCCATTTTGAAATAATTGAAATAGCAAATGGTGAGCTACACAAGAAAAAGATTACGGACATCAATCGGTGTTTTATTGGTATACAAAAGTTGTATAACAGTAAATAGTCCGCAGTTTAGCTAGTTGATTATTGCTATGAAATATTTGATTTGTCATTATACAGTTATTGTATAATTTGCTTTATATACAACTTGTATAACCAGAGTAGTATTATTGTTCATTTGCAGTTAATTTATCTTGTATAGTCACTATATTTCTTAATCTAATATAACGAGTTTTATTGGCATAATTTCAACGTGATTCTAAACTATAACAAAATTTGCATATATGCGGTATGTAACGTTATATAATGGTAAATCAACGCCGTCCAAAACAAAAATTGATTTGGGCAATTTTTCTCAGTGTACCGTCCCCACATTTCCGTCCCCCCATTGCCGTCCCAGTTGCCGGGATTTACCCTCATACCGCCGCGTAAGATGTTTACACATCAATAATAATTTCAGGAATAATAGATCGGCTTAAAATCAGCACAACACAATTATTAATTGACCAACATAAAATTGTCAAACAGAAAAATGTACCATTTTAATTTAAAATCATAATAGAATTAAAGAATAAATCGGGCTTGTCTACAAACCTGCCCTGCGCCGTCTGCGATATTTCAATAAAAATAAAATAATAGATTGAAAGTCCACAAGCAAAAGTAGTACCATTTACAGCTGTTTTTTTTAAAGCTTTTAATGATTTTTTTACGAAAAAAATTGACTCTCCTATGGTTAGTTAATTTTAAAAGTTAATCCTCCCAAAGAATGTCAAAATAGAATAGCGTAAAATTTGTGGGTTTATAATATTTACCTTCACCTAGAAAGCCTTTGGTGGTACCAAAGCTCAATAACCCCTCTCTTTCACCGTCCAAGTATTTAAAAAACACATTTTATTTAAAAAAGTCATTATTTTTACTGTTTGGCCATGATTTAGGCAAGTGTGGACACTGTCTGCTATGAGTTTCGTTGACGAAACTTGGTACAAATTTTAGCGACAATGTAGAAAACTTTGGTATCACATCACAAATGTTTTTTACATTATCACTAAGTAATAACCCAAACTAACCCAGCTTCGTCAGTTCAGCTCAAAGCGACCAGGGCCCACACACTTCTCCTAATCGTGGCGACACAATAAAAACAAGACATTATTATTTTTTTTAATATTTGGATGTGGGGGTCATTAAATTGGTACTAAATATGTCAAACGCCTTTGATGGTACCAGTCCAAATTCTGAATAAATAAGGTTCAAAGAAGAGTGAACACTATCCAGTTTGAGTTACGTTTATAAAATTTTGTAAAAATATTCTTAGATAATTAAGAAAATCTTTGGTGGTACCAAAGCCCCGCACTCTCGGAGTATTTTAAAAATCGCCTTTTATTTAAAAAAGTTATTATTTTTACAGTTTTGCCAAAATTTAGACAAGTGTGGCCACTGTCCGCTTTAAGTTGTGCTGACGAAACCTGGTAAAATTATTCAGCAATAATATTATATAGTGTCTTTCAAAGAGTTCGCATAATATGGGATTTTTTTATTAAGGATTTTATTTGAAATTTAACATTGGCATTAGCTTTTGTATTATAAAAGGTTGAAAATGACCTGCTCGAACGCGGTCATTTGATTTTCGTTATCTGTCTAAATTATTTTTTTTTAAATCGCTGAAAAAGGGCTTATTATTCAAAATATCAAACAGTTTGATAGAGAAAAGTTGTTTCTTTTCTAATTTTATATAAGTATATTATATTTGAGGATTCAATTCAAACATTTATTTTTAACATTTAATAATTAATTATTAAACAACTTAATATCGATAGCTAGTATTTAAAATAAAATTTTATGTAAATTATTATAAACTACAGGTACTTAACTGGGCTTTCATGCTACAAATTTCCGCACAACAAAAACAAAATAAATTTAGGAATCTCGTCTACTGTTTTATCGAAATACAACTTCTTGGTTTGGTATGGTATGGTAGGTAGAGGGGTCGCTCAACAAGATTTGCCCTTCAACACGTCGACCACAATTGATCTTTTGTGTATACCCTTCTATATTACATGGAATTCCTATCTCCTTCGCGAATCTGATATTCGCAGAGTAAGCGCTCTGACGTTTCAGCCATAGTTTGGCAGAATCTGCATTGTTCCTCAGTGGTTTTCCCCATTTTCTTGAGGTGGGACCTCCAGGGGCCATGGCCAGTGAGAAGGTCTATGACCAGTTTTATCTCATTATTTTTTGTTGCTTGAGAAGCTTTTTTGTGTAGTTAGGCGAGTGAGAGATGTGTTTGTTAGCCTGTCTCTGCCCAGGTACATTGGCCCAATGTGTCTCTTTCCGCCTTTTTTTTCCGACTTCTGAGTTTATTCATTACGTATACTTTAGTGACGCCACAGATTAGTTTGGGTTAGGCCCGCAAAAGGCAATCTGTGCACCATACCGTGCGAGCTGATCAGCGGCTTCATTGCCTTTCACACTCTCGTGTCCTGGTACCCACATTAGGGTGAGTCTGTTTCTGTTTGCCAGTCGATCTGCAGTCATTCGACAATCCCACACTAGCTGGGAGTTGATTATGCTATATGTTATATACTCGACTGAGAGTATAATAAATACTATTATGGTTAATATGAACCATGCAAATCTTTAGGGAAAAAGGAAACACCAACTTGAGTGAACTTCCATTTAATACTAATATTACTATTGCTGTATAAAGTGATACCTTATATGGGAACAAGAAATGGTACAATTATTCTAGTATTAGAGAGTAAGCGCATCATATGGATACGGAACGTATCATCATATATTACACCTTCCCCCTTAAAATTATAACTTAGTATCTACCCGCAATTAATCGATCAGGTGGTTTTAATTGGCTACGACGTCTTAACACTGTAGTCACGGCACATATAACAACCAGCAATATCACATCTTCTTTTTTCGCATCTGCGCAAGTCCGTGCGCAAGATATTCCTTGGTAGGAAATTCGTCAAACTACCGCCAGCGGTGTCGTGTTTTTGCGACTGGTTTATTTTATTGCTATTGGATTTAAATCGAAACCATAGGCGTGTATTTGTCAAATAATTGACATTGTGAGAGACAAACGTTGTTTATGACATTGTGTAATGCAAAAAGCCATGGTGTTTAAGCAATAAGAACTTGTACAAACCAGATGTATTCTTCCATGAAGAATTTCTTTAGATTTCCTGCTCATACAACAAGGTATACATATATTTCATAACCCATTGATATTTGAAATTTTATATTACGGCTCCGTTAAAGGAAAATCATACTTATATATATTTCAAATCCAGCCCTGACTTTTCCTACCCAACTGACATTAGCAAGGTCAAATTTAATTTTTCGCCTGACAGGTCGAGTAATATTGCTGGTTGTTATATGTGCCGTGCTGTAGTCTTGTCACATACATTTGGCACTTCACTGTTTTGTGTTACCTCACTGTCACTACCTATATTAGAGTTAATACCTTTATCTAATTCCGAGCGAGGAGTGATGGAAACATTATTTTCATTATTGAAATTACGAGATGAAAAATTTCGTTTTAATTGATTTGTATGGCGTTTCCATTTCATTCCACAATCGGTACTTATTAAATATAATCTTTTACCTAAAACTCTAAAGATAGTTCCCTGACACCAATTTGGAAAATTTGTTCTATAATCTTTAGTCCAAATACGATCACCCTCATTAAAAATGACATTTTTCTGAGAGCCATAATATTTTTTTTGTAAGTTTTGTTTGTTTTCAACCACGTTAGAATTTGAAGGTAGTAGTAAATCGAATTTAGTTCTTAGATTTCTACCCATTAAAATCTTGGCAGGTGTTTCTCCTGTTGTAATATGGGGTGTATTCCGATATAAAAAAAGATATCTATTAATAATTAAATTAATATCCAAATGTGCATCATCATTTCTAGCCTTTAAGATCGCCCTTTTCATAATTTTAACAGCATTTTCCGCTAATCCATTTGTTGCAGGATGATACGGAGCTCCTGTCAAATGCTTCACGCCACCCTCAAAAAGAAAGCGCTGAAATTCTTCAGACGTAAATGTGCCAGCATTATCTGTACAAATGCTTACTGGAAGGCCATATCTAGCAAAAAGATCTCTAAAAATTTTAATTGTGGTTGTTGCCGTAATATTGCTGACCTCAAAACATTCCAGCCATTTCGAGGTTGCGTCTATAATTATAAGAAAGTTTTTGTTAAAGATTGGACCGAAAAAATCTGCATGTAAGCGTGTCCATGGTTTTTTTGGCCAATCCCAAACTTCCAAAGAAGTCTTTGGGACGTTACTTGAATAAATAGCACAAGATTCGCATTTTTTTACAAAATTTTCAATTTGAGAATCGATACTGGGCCACCAAACGTAAGACCGTGCTAAAGATTTCATTTTAATTATTCCCATATGAGTTGAATGTAATTCTTTTAAAATAAAATTTTGAAATTTAGAAGGAATTACTAAACGAAAACCCCATAGTATACATCCTTGTTCAATGCTAAGTTCATATCTTTTATTAAAATAAGGTTTAAATTCTATAGATGGACAAATATTTGGCCACCCAAAACGTATGTAATAGAGTAATTTGTTCAAAACCTTATCTTTCTTTATTTCCTTTTTTATATTCGTAAAATCCAAAGAAATATCAATATCTTTTAATAAATGTAAATATGATGTTTCGCAGTTAACTTTAAAAAATGATATTGTTTCCTTTTCCAACAGAGCGGAATTTTGCATAGGCATTCTAGATAAAAAATCTGCAGTATTTTTATCTGAATTAACATATTTAATATCAAATGTAAAAGCGGACAAAATATGAGCCCAACGTTGCAAACGATTTGCTGCAAAAACAGGTATTCCTTTTTTATCTCCAAAAATGGTCAACAAAGGTTTATGGTCAGTTACTAGCAAAAACCTTTGATTGTAAATATACTGAAAAAACTTTTTAACTCCGAAAATAATGGCTAACGCTTCCTTCTCAATTTGCGAATAGGACACTTCAGCACTGTTTAAAAGACGTGACGCAAAAGCTATCGGTTTTTCTTCATTACGGTCGAAAACATGACTTAAAGTTGCTCCTAATGCAAATTGAGAGGCATCCACGGTTAACTTAATCTTTTTAGATGGATCGAAATGCGTTAAAACAGAAGATGACAGTAACATTTCTTTAGCTCTTTCAAAACTTTGGGTACATTCTAATGACCACTGCCACTTGACATTTTTTTTTAAAAGATGATAAAGTGGCTTTAAAATTGAAGAAATATTTTTAATAAATTTGCAATAAAAATTAATCATCCCCAAAAATGATTTAAGTTCCGTAATATTTTTCGGAACTGGACATTTTTTTATTGTTATCACCCTCTCTTGAGAAGTATGAAGGCCTTCTTTGTCAATTGTGTGACCAAGATAATGTACAGAGTCTTTAAATAGAAAACATTTTTCTTTTTTTACTTTTAACCCGCATTCCTGGAGACGACGAAAAACATTTTCCAGGCGCTCCATATGAATTTTGTCATTTTCTCCCGTCACCAAAATGTCGTCTAAAAAACAAACAACCCCCGGCATGGTAAACATTTGTTCCATAATATTTTGGAAAATAGCGGGAGCGCTCGTTATCCCATACGGTAATCTAGTATAAGAGAAAAGACCTTTGTGTGTAGAAATTGTGACAAGTTTTCTAGATTCTTCCGTAAGCATAATTTGCTGATAAGCTTCGGACAGATCAATTTTTGAAAACTTTTCCCCACCTTGTAATTGAGTAAATAAGTATTCAATACGTGGTAACGGAAAATGACTAATTTCCAAATGAGGGTTTAGAGTTATTTTAAAATCTCCGCAAATGCGGATATCCCCACTGGATTTTAAAACAGGCACTATAGGAGTCGCCCATTCTGAAAATTCAGTTTTAACTAGTACCCCATTATTTATCAGACGTTCTATTTCTTTTTCTATTTTAGGTTTTAACGCGAAGGGTACTGGTCGCGCTTTAAAAAATTTTGGAATGGCCCCATTCTTAAGAAATAACGAAATTTTAAATTTGTTAAATGTGCCGATTTGTGAATCAAAAATACTTTTGTACTTGTTTAACAAATCTGAAACATTTATAGAAGAATTTTCCACAATAGTGTTAGGAATATTATACATTTCACTATTTGCTATGTCGCTGGTACATTCTAAATTTTTATTTAGTTTACAAAACCCTATATTTAACATAGCTAAAGCATTTCTACCTATTAATGGAGGTCCTCCATGTTTAATGACATAAGTCTTTAAAATATAACTTTTTTTCTCAAAAGCTATATTTAATTTTAAATAACCAATTGGTTTGAATGTGATTCCGATATAGTCAGCAAGCGATAAGTCATTACGGTATAAAGTTTCATTTTTAAAATGTTTTAAATATAACTTTTCAGAAATCGCAGAATGTGCGAATCCCGAGTCAACTTCAAAATTTAAATATATATTTCCAATCATTAACTTAACAAAAAATGGCTTAATGTTATTTAAGTTTTCAATATTATTTACATCCAGGTCCCTCACATTAAATATTGATTCATCGGATTCATTATTATCCCGTAAACTACCATTTTCGTGTATAAAATTATTACGATTTTGCTTACATTGGGGTGCTAAATGACCCTTAATGCCACAATTATGGCAAAAGCAGTTTTTATATTTACAATCTTTGGACAAATGATTTTTACGACCGCACACAAAGCACTGATTTTTATAAAAAATATTCTTACCACTTCCAGATGCCTTACCAGTCCCAGATGTTGCCCCTTCCTTAACAAATTTGTGTTTTGGCGGGTTATGATGTCTTTTCTGGAAATAAATTTGTTCTTGCTTGATACCGCCACGCAGGTTTTCCCTGAAGTCATGTTCTCGCAATGCAGACTCCTTACTGAGAGCGATTTTTACTGCCTTTTCAAAAGTTACTTTTGAGACGTCTTCCTCAAAAAGTCGGTCTGCCATTTTGTCATCATTGATACCGATGACGAAAATATCACGCATCACCACCGAAAGTTCAGTACCAAAGCCACAATTTGAAGCTAAACTTTTAACTTTTGCTTGCCACTCGGCAACTGAATCGGATTCTTGGCGCTTGCAATGGTAAAACTTAAGCCTTTCCGCAAAATACGATTTCACTGGCGAATAATGGTCAGTCAACATTTTCATTAATTCATCCACACTCTTGGACTCTGGCGTATCGGGAACACATAGATTACGCACTAGAACATAGCATTCTTCCGAAAGAGTATTCAGCAAAATTGCCCGTTTTCTATCCACATCTGTGATTTTGTTCGCAATAAAAAATTGTTTGAGGCGTTCACTAAAAACCAAAAAACTCGACACTTTTGGATCAAATACGTTAAGAGAACCCAAAAGTCCAATATATTCCGTTTTGATACTAGCCGAACCGGATTCCAATGGTGGAGCCATTTTGTAATTTCAACTATTTCTTTTTGTTGATTAATTATACGAAAAGGAAAAAACCGTAGGTTTCTAAGTAATCCTCGTCGCCACTGTTATATACTCGACTGAGAGTATAATAAATATTATTATGGTTAATATGAACCATGCAAATCTTTAGGGAAAAAGGAAACACCAACTTGAGTGAACTTCCATTTAATACTAATATTACTATTGCTGTATAAAGTGATACCTTATATGGGAACAAGAAATGGTACAATTATTCTAGTATTAGAGAGTAAGCGCATCATATGGATACGGAACGTATCATCATATATTACACTATATGCTAGCACTTTTAAGGCTGCTTGACTATCTGATAGGATATAAATCTTTGCACCTCCTAGGCTTTTTTTGGCACATTCGGAGATAGCTATACTGATAGCATTTAGTTCTGCTTGAAAGATTTTGTTTCCTAAAGGTGCAGAGATTCGACACCTAGGACCTTAAACTCCGGATCCCACTACTTCTTTCATCTTTGATCCATCTGTGTACCAGACAAGTGATCTCCCCTCTAATTGTTTTATTTTTTCCCTTGTAGTATTGCGGTCTTCAATTACCACTTTGAAGGAGCGATCAAAATGGAGTTTTGTTCCCATTGTATCGCTTGGTTTGGTCATCGCCTTTATCTGGATGACATTGAGAATTTTCTGGTGACTGTTCAGTTTTTGTGTCTGAGTGACTTTATACGTACTGGTCCAGGCCTCCCTTTCGATGCATATGTGCAGCGGAGGGAGGTTAAGTAGGGCTTCCAGAGCTGTTGTGGGGCACGTTTTCATAGCTCCTGTTATACCAGGCGAGCCTTTGTACTCTTGTAAGCTTTCCCTGTGTTGTTATTTTCTGCATTTTTACCCACCACACCAATACAACTTCTTACTTAGACCCCAGATTTGTTTTTCAAAATAACTTCCCTTCGAAGCTTGAATCTTTTTCCATGTTCTCTTTTTGGTCATATTTTAAGAACTACTTAATTATGAAAATGTTAGGTATGTTGTAATTTGGCACCCTAGAAATATCATACACAATTGAGAAAATACCATTCCAAAATTAAAAAAAAAAATGGCAAATTCTAATCTAAACTAAATTTATGCTCAAACTCCACTATGCGCGAGAGCTTGGACTGATAGTTGGAACAGGCTTTTAGTAAATTACGTAAAGACCGAACTTCAAATAAAGACAAATTTACGTTTTACCTGTTATTAATTTTGCAGCTATGTCTTGAAAAATAAGCAATTGCTTTTAGCTGCAAAGAGTGAAAAGCAATATAGTATATACCACACTTAAAAAAAAAACATACTTTCTTCTAGTTGTAATAAAGTTAATTAATATATTTTATTTATGTAATTTGTATGACTTTGTTAAACTGTTTTTATTTGTAAATGAAAGTTAATTTTTGTATTATGTAGGGTTATTTAGATTTTCGGTTAATTAAATATTAACTATTTACTTATTAAGTATTATTCTAGATAAATACAAATGACCTATTTTTTATCACTGTCCTGCATTTTTTTTAATACATGTCCTGCAAATTCAATTTTAAAACATGGCAACCCTAGTTGGCGCTAAAAACGTATTCTGTGTTTTTCTTTTCCTGCATGCAAACATTGTTCTTAGTGGCGTATGAAAAAGTAACAAAGTGCATTAATTTGTCCAAGAAAAAAATTGCCGAGTCAATTAAGTACGACTAGAACACTAGAACTAGTTCCGTTCATTCCTAGAAAATTTGCCGCCTTAGCAATAAAATAAAGCAACGTTTACAAGAAGAAATATATATTTCATTTACAACTGTTTTTACAAGTATTATATTTATATAATGTTCTCTCGATCATTATGCTGTTAATTGAAATAAAAAATAGAGCTGTCTAGACAGTATTAACCGAATCTCTGTAGAATAGATTAATTAACATATTTGTCATGTAGGTACAGGGTGTTCTATCGAGGACTGAACAGGGGCATATTTTTAACCTTCCCTGTATTTTCATAACAGAACAAAATAGCCATTTGATGTATTTTTGTCTGCTAAATTTAAAAATTGGACCAAAAAAACATTTAAACTAAAAAAACATTTGAATGTGATAATAATATATATTTTATAAAAATAATTGCTAGGACCATGGAAATTATTTTAATTAAGAGCATTCAGAAGCACACTGTATCAGTTTATAAATCTTAAATTATATAACGTTTTCTAAAAAAAATTATATACTTAATGTAGAAAATTATTTTCAAAATAATTTAGGATCAAGATTTAAGACAACTAAAAAAGCGTCGATGCCTTAAAAGTTCCACAAAGCACCTTATACGAACTAGAACATCCAGACAGAGTAATGGATTTCGAATTTAGGTGGAATATATTTACAAATATTTCTAGGAGCAAAACTAGAATTACGACGGGAATTCTACATTTTAAAAGATAGGTGATCCTATCCAAAGCAAGAATGGTTGTAAGAAAATTAAATACCTCCAAAATGGTGAAAAATAACGTAGTAATGGCCTTGTTATATGAACAATGTAAACTAATTCTAACAAAACATTTATAATTATGGTAAAAAACAGTAGTCATATTTAATAACGGATTGATTAAATGAAATAAAATGACAACGTTTTAAATCTAAATATCTTCTTGATCGCTTCTGAAAAAGATAGTTCTTCGTTAGATTCATTAAACACAGAGATCACAATTGGTTCGATGTTTAACAGGTCCAATTTATTTTCTCCCATGCCTCAGAAATAATTTTTCTGTGTGGTTTATACAATCTTGCCAGTGCTGTTGCGGTACCGGGTGTTTCGCTATAAATGGACTCCCCCTTTAACTTTCTCAATTGACGTTTTAGAAAAAAACGTTCAATACAAAAAATAAAGGGGATAAAGTGAAGTTTTTTATGGCATAGCGCTGTTGTATACATGTGTCCCATAAATGCGGGATTAAACAAAGCTATATTTTTTAATGGAACACCCTATATATTATTGCATATTTGAATTTTGCGGAGAACTGTAGACATATTTCATAAATAAAAATAATGTTACTGTTTTTGAAATATTGACAGTTGAAAATCGACCATTTACCAAGTTTGACAGCCTGTAAAATCTAAACGGCTAAAGATAGAGCCAAATAGCTTGCCCCTTCCTATCTGGGTTTTTCATAAGCTATCGTTTGACACTAATTTTTTATTTAGCCTGAGGTTAAGAAATTCCGGTTAAATTTAACAATAATGATACGAGTCAGAAACCAGAACAGAACATTTGATAAAATTAAATATTAAAATCAAAATGTAGACTTGTCAATTGTTCCTCTCTTTGACGCGTTTTCGACTCTGCCCGTCTAGCACCGGCGCGCGGCGCTTTCGACAGCAAACCAATGAAAATGGAGAATTTCGAGTGTGCGCAGAAGAGATTTGCTAAGACGGAAGGATAAACTTATGCGGTCTTAATATGCCTATCTCTCTTTCTTTGCTTCAGATACCAGTAATTTTGTTAATGGGGCACTAGCTGTATATTTTTTTTTACGTATATGGATTTGCTACTTTGAACGTGTGATATTTATTATATTTTTCGTTTGATCCTAAAGAAAATAAATTGAGGATTAAAGCAGGTAGGTAAGGTAGAAACAACTAAAATTATTTAATGTAAGCAAGTCTGGGAGGAATAATAATATTGTATCTAATATTGTACAGCAGTTGTCAAACTGAGGGTTTATTACACAGTGTGTCATTTGGCTATTTAGGCCTTAAACAATATTTTTAAAAAGTAGGCATGTTCACGTCCATACACTGTAAAGTAATTCTTATTAATACATTGTTTAAGTTCCTTAGATTGTGATCTTGTTTATTACGCTAGAATATCATAAATATATTTTGTCATATAGCAATCACTGCACTATGGAAAAGCCAGTGTCGAATCATCTATTACGAATTTTTCATTCATAAGCAAAGCAGCCATATTATTACCATTATAAATGTAACACTTACTAGTTAACAGTCACACACAAATTATAAAATAAATATTATCATACAGTGTAGAGTGTCGACCATAAAGTTTTAACAAACGGA
>MU183276.1:128734-142577 GCA_016904865.1 Pissodes strobi | reverse complement strand
AATAATCCCCGAATCATTATATAGTGTGCCAAGAGAGTGAACCTTAACGACGACTGAAGGGGCAGAAGAGTACAGTGGCGTGCACACAATGAAAGCACAAATGCATTGCCTACCCTGAAGTTTTGACATTTTTTATATTTTCCCATTTAATTTTAATTCCGATAATATAATTATAATTTGTAGGGTTCAGTGGAGTAGCTCTCATAGCTAGACTGCGCCCGGCTTCTCCGGTACTTAATTATATCGAAATATGTTTGTAAATTACATCTGTAAATTTTGAATAAAAGACATTTATTATTATTATTACATATTATTATTATTATAAATTATAATTTTATCAATAAGTATAATCCAAATTTAAAAAGCCTATCTTAAGCGCCAATTAAAATATGAGTTATATGATAGAAAAACATCACATTCTATCACTCATATTACGCTACCTATATAGTAAACGGAATAATATTCTCCGACGCGACGGCAATCCGCTAAAAAGCATCTCATAACAAATCGAAGACATGCATTTAGACCGTCAATACTGGATTCACTAGGCAAACGAAAAGCAGTGCTTGAAAAAAGACCAATGGAACGATACATAAAATAAAAGAGAGAAAGCGGATAGGTCCACCGACCGACGCGCGGCGTAACGATAAGTGCCGGACAAATTGTGCTCTCTTATTAATATTTTGACACAGACTACTCCTACAATCTGTGATATTGATACAAATTGTTTTGTTTTACGCTTTAGTGGTTAGTTAGAAAGCGGGGTTTGGTTAAGAAAGCTTTATTATTTAATAATATTTACCCTTAAATTAAATTACAGTACACGGGCTTAGGGTTGCTAACTGTGCCCTATTCTTGTGTGAGATTTGAATGCGCTTTTAATTTTTGTTTTTAAAGTTAGTTTAGTACCTATACAAGGGGTTGTTGTTTTCTTTGTGGTTTAGTTTTGTTGGTTAGAAAGATTTTGTGAATAGTTTTAGTGCTTTTTATTATGGAGTGCCAATGCGACGACATTGTAAACTATCTGGAAAAACGTATTAACACTAAGCTGTTTACAAGTATGACATTTGCGGAAAAACAAAATGCTATTAAGATTGGTAGACCTAGCCCGGACTTGAAAATCGTGCAGCAACAAAAGAAATCCTCGATATTTTAATAAAAAAATCTATGACAATTATGTGGCTCTGCGGGTATCGTCATAAAAATAAAATATATTGTTGACCATACCTTACTCTTTGCTAAAGAAGTAAATGTGTGCAGTAAACCTGTATATATTGATTTAAATAATTTTTCAAATGCCTCAAAAACAAGACTAGTCCACTAATCAGTTACAGGGCATTTTCTTTGCATAGTTTTGGCGAAACTCGAATCGAAAAGGATGTATGCGTACATTTTTTGGAGGCTCAAAATAAACGTTTTTGGGCGTGGCACCTGGAAAATTTTTGTGCACCGGTGGCGCCTGCAGCGGGCTTACTTCTTGTGTGTCATTTTCTTTACATTGCCTACCCTCTTCTAATTGACACTGCACGCCACTGGAAGAGTAGCACGTAAAAAATCTTGCCTTCTCATAGGCGCACGAGGTTATTCTTACCATATTATTATTGATAATATTGATTAGTTTAAGACGACAAAATTAATTATATTTTTTTATATTACAGTTTTATAGTACAAAATATGAATATGTCGTATAATAATAATATCTCATTTTTATAATAAGGATAGTATTCTATAATATTTGTTGTATGTATTACATAAATATGTTGTAGTAATAAGTAGAGTTCGTTTCCCGAAGGTTTTGTATCTACGTCATCGATAACGTCGCCTAACTTGGAGAAACTGTTTATCATAGCTAATTCATATAAATTCTTTAGCCCAAAATAAAAAAAATAATAATAGAAATTTCTCAGTCGAAAATGCAAGTATAATTATTTTTTTTCTTCATTTTCGGCATGCCTTAGGTTAGTTTGAGTTAGGTCTGTTTGATTGCATCCCAGGTGGGAGCGAAGTGAGCGGAGGGCCATTTATGAAGTGAAACATTTAACGAATATTTACATACAAAGGAATAGCGTAATCCAAAGAGTGTCTCTTTTATTTCGATGAATGAAAAATCAGTGTGCATTTGCATTCATTCACCTAAATAAGAAAGAGTCGAGATACTTGCGTCATTTTTTCTAATGAATTTTGCTAACGAAACTACAGTAAACGTCTGACAACAGCGTGCTTTCTTAAAACTCTGTTTCGTCTATTGTGACATTTGACAGTAAAAAGAAGGATATTTACAAGTAAACTTTTTTTTTATTTAATGGGGCCATAGCGACCCATAAGTCGCTTTAAATTAGGACCGCGACAACTCGAAGGCCTCTCGTTCGACGCAAATGTCTGCTAGTTAATGTTTTCACCCAATAATTGATTTTCAGTTGTGTATTGTCTTATTGTCTATATTTCTAGTGCTTTTGTGAAGTGCTGCTGAAAATTTGTGTCAAAACTAGAACTTTGGGGGCATTTTTTCGGTTCAAATGTGGCGGATCCTCCGATTTGTTTGGCTTAAACTACTCTATAGGGCACTCCTTTTCAAATGAAAAAGAAAATTTGCAATATCGACACAACCTGTATGTCACCAGACCCTACAAAACAAATAATATAAATAACCACACAGTTCCGCAATTCCCACGCCAATGTCCAAAGCAAGTCGCTGCCGAAATTTTAAAATATGTAAAATGTTAGGTCTTTGCCTAGGGTCAAAGGGTATATAACACATACTGGCACCAATCAGGAAATTGCCCCACTGCTAAAAAACAAGTAAAACTCGCACGGTTATCTGTTGTCGCGTATTTTAAATAGCCTGAAGACGAATAAAATATAAATAGTATACTTATTCCGGATTTCCCTGTGTAAATAAAGTGGTAAATAATAGAAGACAGTAGCATTAAGGAAAATAACAAAATCAAGTATTAATGTAGGAAATTTAAATATGTAAATTCACTATAGGAAACTAGACATAAAATAAATTAGGATTATTGGGAAAAAAATGTGGCCGCATCTAAAAATGCGAGGACATTTTTTGCCCGCATTATTTTCAGCCAGGTTCTTTCATTTGGCTAACTTTGCTTCTATTTACTTTTGGCTTATCCAGGTTTCTTTAATTCCAAATACAAAAGCTTGTAATAAATATTTTCCATTCTTTATTAATTCATAAGAAATTGTCTAATTTTATTATGCATTTAAAATTTTGAGTTTAAACACATTTTTATAAACTTTAAACAAGAAAAATAGTCTTATCCGTACGACTGCCTACTTTGCCATATGTATGTTAAGGCTTTCGCGCCAACTTCGTCGCGTTACTACATCACGACAGGGTAGCTGTGAGTGAAAAAATCCGATTGATGTATCCATACTTCTCTAGTAAACCTGAATTTGTAAATTTTTAAATACATTTTGTTGATAATGGTGATTATCACATAAATATATACAAATACAATACAAATATAAATATAAATTTTACTTACCGTGTTTTAAAAGTGATGTGATGCTGAAAAGGCCCTTTCTGCTTATTATTCTAGTTTTGAAAAAATAATTTACCTGCTTTTTGACAATCCCAAAGCTATTTATTGTTTTCTGCATATTTTAAGCATTTTAAACTTTTTGTTCTGATGATGACGTATAGGAGACGAATAAGAACTTGGGCGAAATCCCGAGATATGGAAATAAATCATAACTAAAAGATGTTCGGTTGAAATTGCGATTAGTCTACAATGCTCTGCAGTCATTATTAGACAAAAAGGGAAAAGGTAGATTTCCCACTAAGAAAAACTTAATAATTTAAATCCTTGACATAGTAAATAACATTACTTTCACAAATTGCAAATTTATTAACCCGCTGAATAGCAGGATTTTCTGTCATAAAAATAAATAAATCTGAATTTCAGGATTTCACATCTTTATAAAAATTACAATTGCCATCAATTCCGATTTTATGCCAACATTTTACGACTTTCAAAGAAGAAACTTTTATTGTTGCACCTGTAAATAACTGGACTGTTACATAATCCTTTTTTGACGTGGTATTATCGAGAATTTATTGTCGCATAATAAAGAGTCTAAACAACTTTGGCAACTCTGATAAAAATTAGTTAAATAAAAGGGTAATCCACTGTTTTTGCGGATAGATGAATTAAACATAAGGTAGTTTGTAATTTTATTTGATTTACAAGGTGTGTGCAATGATATTCTAGCTAATCAAATTGCCAGCATCCTAATAATGTGTGTAACCACTTAAATTATAACATCTATTTATTTTATTATTATCGATAAAAATTAAGGTTCTTCAGATAAAACATAGATATTTTTGCAAATATAAAAGTCTTATCTAAAAAATTCTGGTGCTGTATCCATAAGCTTGGACAGCGTCGAGTAACTGAGATACTTCAAATTGATGTTTTAATAATATAATATATTAATAGAACATTTTAACGATATAAATAAGAGTTACTTTGTGTATAACATTCTGTTCAAATAACGTTCACAAAAATTTTGTATCGTTAAACTCAGAAAAGTCAGTTCCATGAAAATGCGCAAAAATAATATACGCAAGATGCTCTGTTCATTTAAAAACATTACCGGTGACTGAGACCACAAATGCTGGAGTCAAAGGTTAGGAGGTAATGTAAACTCGATTCTGTATAGTGTGTCATATTCGCCCACCTCTGTACAAGGTGCTGCGTACACCCCTTCAATAAAGTGCCGGAAGTTTCGAGTTTGCGTAGTAATGATGAAATCATGAAAAGCTTCACGATAATATATGCAACCGGCATTGAGCGTTTGTTTACTATTTTAGAATGCCTATTTCACTTAACGAATGGCCTTCCGCTCGCTTCGCTCGCTACGGGGGCGCAACCAACAAAAACTAACCAAAACGAAACCAGGAAAAGAAGAATTAAAAAATGCAGTACAACAACCGAACCTACATCACAGCTTATACACATAAGCTGTGTTTACATCTTTTCTAACGACTCAATCTTTCGTAAAAACGACTCACAGATAATATTTGTACTTAAGTCCCGTCGCTCGGGTAGCAATAGTAAGATATTCAATTCAATTGGCTACTTTTTTAACGCGTCACTTAAGTCGCTTAATCGCAACGAACAACATACTACGCAAGCGCGAAGCTTCCGGTACTTTACTGAAGGGGTGTACGCAGCTCCTTGTCATCTCTGTACCTATATCAAATCCTTTGAAAAGCGCTGCTAGACCAACACACCTTGGATAAAATATCTATGATTGTCAATGACCATAATACTTCCGCTCACGTAGCACGATGCGTAAGTAATAATCTATCAACTTGATGCAGAGCGCCGCCCCGGTAGAATGTGATTGTATTAATAAATTACTTATTAAAGAACTCTTCCGTGAATATGTTTAACATTTTGGGTAGTTACGTAAAGTGTTGGACATGGCAATGTCCTCTATTTACTTAAATGATTTAGTGACACTTTGTTAAATTTTATCTTTGTTTAGGCAGATATTTTATGATTAATATTAGAATGAGCATGCACCATGCACACGAATGTTAATTACTATACCATATAGTTAAAAGTGCACTAACATTATCGATAATTTTGCAAATATGTAATGCTCATTATGCCGGTTAAACATACCATCGGCCGGTCGTAAACCCCGATTCTGTTAGTATTTCACGATGCAGGGAATGAGTGTTTAAGAAATAACACAAAAAGTCAATTAAACGAAGGTTTACTGTTTAAAACTAATAAAGGAATATAACGTGCTATGCCTATAGAATCTTAACAAACGACTAAACTACGATAAGTATTTTCGTATGGTCACACACCGAGAGAAGTGTAACATAATCCTATTGTCATTTGCGCTAAATATTTCTACACATAGCGCTTTTAAATACAATGACTCTTTTGTTACTTCACATATACCGATATATTCAGCTTCGATGGAACTTAAAGCTATAGTTTTTTGCTTTTGACATTCCCACGATACTGGACCTCCCGCTAACATTGAAATATAGCCATAAAATGATTTTCTATCGATTTCATTGTTGGCCCAGTCAGCGTCCACAAATCCAGCTATAGGTTTACTTGATTTTTTGAAAACATTGCCCATATCTTTTGTTCCTTTCAAATATTTAAGCAGTCTGTTAGCACTCACCCAATGGTCTTTGGTATGACTATTATTGAACTGGCTTAGAAAAGAATCAGAAACAGAAATATCTGGTCTTGTGCAAACTGTAAGATACATTATAGATCCTGTCAATTGCTGATATGGTACATCAACAAATTCTCCAACATCTGAGAATTTTTGTTTTTGCTCTAACGGAGTACCTACCGCATTACAGTTTGACATTTCAAGGCCATCAAGTACCTTCTCAACATATTTTCCTGACTAATTTTTAATTCGCCTTTTGAACCATCTCGATCAACCTTTATTCCGAGAATATTCGAGATTTGTTCAAGATCTTTAATGTGAAAATGCTTATTTAATTCAATTTTTAAATGTTTTGCCTCTTGGCGATATGGTCAATGTCACCATTTAAAAAAGCAGTTTCCACATCTAAGTGATCAGCCTCTAAGTTTAATTCAGCTGTCATTGCTAATAATAGCCTCGAATTACTAAAGCTGATAACTGGCGAATAAGTTTCAGAATAATCTACTCCCTATTTTTGAGTAAACCCCTTTGCTATAAGCCTAGCTCTATAAGTCACTATATCTCCATTCCTTTTAATTTTATAAACCCACTTATTTTTAATAATATCTCTATTATTAGGTTTATCGACAAATTCCCAAGCATTGTTTGCGTTAAATGGTTCAAGTTCATTTTTAATAGATTTTCGCCATTCTACACTTCGCGAGCTTGACAATGCTTCGGAAATGGTTGTTGGCTCTAATTCATCTGATCTAGTTAACATAGCAAAATCAGAGTCGTAATTAGTAATACAGTCACCATACCTGTCCGGTTTCCTTATTACACGTTTAGGATACCCGGATTCAACATTTTCACTCTCACTCTCAGTTGACTAATTTTCACCAACTAGCACATCACTGTTTTCTTCTGGATTGATTTCTTCTTCTTGAAGATGGGCGGCCTCAACTGACATATCTTCTAAGTCAGCATTATCACCTTCATTCCCATATGTTATCTTCAACGGAAGAACTTCTGATGTAGTTGGTGCAATGGAAATCTTCAATAGATCGTCTGAAAGCTTGTTTCCCAAAAACTCAACATCTCTGTCTATTTTTAGCCTATGGTTACTTTGGTCTAATAGCCTGCATCCAGCACTTGTTTCAGAGTACCCGACAAAAATATACTTTTTATTTTTGTCGTCAAGTTTTTTTCGTTTCACATCGGGTTAGTATGAACATAAGCTCGACATCCAAAAATCCTCAGATGTTTCAAGTCTACCTTTGTGCCGGTCCATTTCTCTGCAGGAGTTTCATCATGTATTTTTTTAGTTTGTGAACGGTTCAAAAGATAAACTGTTGTGTTGGCAGCTTCTGCCCACATCTGCTTCGGACTATTTGAGTCGATGAGCATTGAACGTGCGTTTTCTAGTATGGTCCGATTGTAGCGTTCCGCCACCTCAATTTGCTGTGGAGTGTAGGGGATTGTTTGTCCATGTTTGATTCTCCGATATTTGAGGAATTTCCCCAAACACTCGTTGCAGTATTCTCCTCCATGGTCGGTTCTCAGAATCTTTATTTTTCGTTCTGTCTGGTTTTCCACTATGGAGCAGAAGTTTTTGAAAATTCCTGGAAATTCACTTTTATGTTCTTTTATGTCCTGCCCCGAGTCTTCATCCGTTAGGCTGGAAAGAAGTTCTCTGTTTCCAGTCATGTGGGAAGAGGCACCACTATCAACATACCAGGCTGGTTCATGATTACTATTGATACTTAAAGCTGTCGCGAACAAAGCTTTTCGTCCACCTTGTCTATTCTTATTTTCTTTTGCCTTTTCAGAAGTATCTGGAGGACTCTTCTTCATTTGAGGGCATTGATTTTTATAATGTCCTTTCAGTTTACAGCCCCAGCACCATGGAGATTTTTTAAAAATTCTTTGCGACAAGTGCACAGTCACCAGTATGTTTAAGCGCAGTGCTGTAGCAAGACCTCTTGGCGCTCGGGGCGGAAAACAGATTAGCGCTCCCATCGAAAAGCTCGCCGCAGACGGCGACGGAGGGTGTCACGCCCAATTCTTGCCCAAAAGTCGTTAAAATTGTTAAAAAAACAAGGATTTGGCGTTCTTTTGAATGGCAAATCGGCCTTGCCCTCGCCGCCCCCACCTATGTTACGGGTTACGGGCTCTAAGTTGTAGCCTGGCGTCTAAAGCTGTGAAATGACAAAAAAATACACCAAGTAGGGATATTAGTAATAAGTTCACTTAACACTAGTAACCAAATACACCAAGGAAACGAGCCTTAAAACAACAGAAGAAACAAATTATTAAATAATCTCTAAAAAGTCTGAGAGTACAAAGCTCAGCTTCTGATTTGTTCGTCAGACTATCAGGCTGAATGATACTGAAAGTGTGGAGTACTGTTTCCATTGCTTCAAATCTCTTATCAATTTCGGCATAAAAGCGATCCCAGCATTTCAACATACTACGTTTAAGTTCTTGTTCAATTGTTAAACCCGCATCTTGCACTTCTTCCTATGGCATATATTTTTTTCTACTTATTCTTTTTGAAACAGAAATATCCGTATTTGCGCACGCTTCTTTGGCATATATAATTGACTTGTCTACATGTTCATTTCTATCTTCTGTAAAGAAGCTTTAAGGGCTTTCATTTTTATAACACATTTGTCGAATGTCATATACCAGCAGTTTGAGAGTACGATTGTGTTTGATTGACTTCTTTAAAATACCACTCCAAAATGATAAGTAACACAAAAAAGATAACTCGCAAATTGCTGGCATTAAAATAGCATTGAAATATCCAAAAACTTCCCCACAGTATAATTTATTAAAATAAAACTCAATGTTACCCTGACTCTTTGATGTACTGCGTATAGCCAAACCTATTTTATAACCTCTAAGACCTTCTATAATTTTTAGTTCAAACATTTTCCCGCAGATCCTCATGTCAGTCCACCCTGTACTAGGTGCACTACATTTTTAGTAAATTTTATGGAGGTGAAATCAGTTTTCCTAAATCAGGCAGAAATGCTGAGGCAATTTGATTAGCCAGAGCTATTTAACTTAATCACACACTTTGAACCACCTCTCCAATTAGTCAATTGAAATTTCCCATTATTTGTTTGTCGAATGCCAGCGAACTGTTTTAGCCTCAGCCATCGCTTTATCTATTTTCTTTCGGTTTCATTCATCTTTTCGTCATCGTAAAAATAGTAACATAAAGTTTTGTTTAATTAGTTTGCGTAATTTTTATCACAGTTACCAAACTTGTTTAGACTCTTTTGTGATGCGATAATACATTCTCGGTAAAATGGAATCAAACAAAGGATTAAGTAATGGCCCGGTTAATAGCAAAAATACTATTTACAGGGGCCACGCTAAAAGTATGTTAAATTGATAGATTAATCGAATACCTACTTACCTGTATGAAGATTAATCGTAATTTTCCGAGCTTGTCTTCCGATATGATTACGTTGTAGTTTCTGAATCACCATACCCATCGATACGTTGTTAAAGCATAAAATTTTTTATCTTCAACCCGACCCTGCTATCGCACCTCGATGCTTACTCATTCTGATTTAGAGCAAAATTGCCCGCCTAAGGGGCATGTGGTTGGGAGGGTTGTAATCATATCGGAAGACAAGCTCGGAAAATTACGATTAATCTTCATACAGGTAAGTAGGTATTCGATTAATCTATCAATTTTCCATCGCTTGTCCTCCGATATGATTACGTTGTAGCTGTTTAAACCTAGATGGTGCAATTTTGCAATATTCTACCTCCAATCCTGAGAATACCACAAAAAACACAATTAAGGCAGCAAAGTCGTTCAATTCAACTCTTTTTTAAGTATGACAAAAAAAATCAATGAAAATTCTGTCCTATAAATTCCTTAACCACTTAAATAAATATATTTTATTTAACATATATTATTGACATACAATCAGAGCAAGACAAATATTATAAATTGAAGAAGTGTCAGATTTATAGGCCTCTGCCCTGCTATATTCTTAATGACATTTATGTTTACGTCAAACTTAAAGGCTGCTCACGTGCTAGCGTATCTTACACTCTATCCGGTAAAGACGTTAACGTTAATACCATACCACTGTTTTTAAAAATTAAGTTGATCCACCTACTCAAAGTTTGAGCTATTGCGTTGTGATGTGGTTTTTTGAGAGTTAAGAATAAGGATGTATAATTGGAACGAAGGTGCACGGTGACTTTAATGTACTGTTTTATAGAATTTGCGACACATAATAGGTAATTCTGGTGTTTGAAAATACGGAAAAGGCTGGTTTTTATAGAGAGCGGAGGTTTAAATTTTTTCCGAAATCTTCAATTTTAACTGTAGAGTCTCTATTATTGTCGATCGTAATTTTGCTTAATATTTGGACCCGATGTGCTGAACTTAGTGCCGTTTTCTTTGTTAGTTTATCAGGTGATAGAGATTGTAAAGGGTCAAGTGTTGATAAATAGAGTAATACAGGTTCAACGTTCCATGTAAAATCGTATTTAGGTTTAGGGGGCCTTAACTTGTAGTTTCCCTTCAAAAATATTTTTATTATATTTAATCCCTATTAGGCGGTGAAACATAAAGTTATCTATAGGTACTTATCAAGACCTAAGAAGCTCCTTTGTTTACTTCGCGAAGTAAAAAGTCCAGACAAATGTTTAAAATATAAGTAAAGACATCGAAATTTTGCTGTTACAGTAATTATAATACCTATTTATGAACACAAGCGTTGTATGTTAAATATGAATTAACAATTTGTTTTAGCAAAAAATATTTATAGGTACGCCTATGTTATTACTCTTAAGTTAGCAGCAGTTTAGACAGTAGGACAACGTTGACAGTGTTGTTGTTAGATATATTTTATATATCGTTGCATTAGTATAAATACATAAAGTAAAAATACTAAAAGCTGGTGTTTTATTAACACAAGAACAAGTAAACCAATTTTAAAATCACAACATTGCTCTTTTTCCAAGTTCCTTCTGAGATGGATGCAAACATTATTGGGATGGCGTGACCGGAAATGCTTCTTTGAAGAAATGATTCTCAGACAGTTTCGTTGCCACCAGGAAAATTTTCCTGTATAAGAGATGAGAGTCTCTATAGAGAGTAACCAATTTTTACTCGATTTAAAAGTCAACGGTTTCCCAACTAATAAACTAAGAAACAAGGTATACCAGGGTTGTAATAGCCACACAGGTACTACCAATATTCCGGTGGCTTCATCCTGTATAGATTTATCTAAAGTATTAAATAGCATAGAAAACAAGGGAAAAGCGTAAAAATACTCATCATGGCAAGAAATTGTAAATGCATCGACTGCTGTGGAGGTTGGATCCGGAAACCAGGAAATATATTTATTGCATTTTGCATTATAATAAGTTGCAACTAAATCTAACCGCTTATTATTTTCTGATATACCTGCTTGTTTAGTTCGTATTCTGTTTCAACGGAAGTTTGTCTTGATGCCTTATCGGCTTCCTTTTTTCTTTTGAAGCGATATAAGATGAAAAGAGTGTTATACGTTTTGTTCACACCATCCTAAAATTTGAAAGGTTATATTGGTTAAGTTTCGATATTTTACGCTTTCCCACGATTAATGCAGGATATTGCCGCCTTATTATCGATTCTAAGCAAGACTCCAATATTTTCATTTGATTTAGTAAATAATTGTAAGCCCTGACAAGCAACTTTAATTTCGAGCCATGACAAGCAGCTTTAGTTTCAAGGTAATTAATATGCTTAGACTTGTCGGCTTCTTCCCAAAACTCGCGACATTTTTGGCCATTACAATAGCCGGTAGGAGCGCAGACGCATAAGAAAAAAAAACAAAATTTCAATGAAAACGTACTAGGCTTCATATTTACAGTAGGTATGTTCTATATTGTCTATCCACCAGCTAATAATTTGCTTTGTATCTTTTGAAATTAATATTCTGTCATTGTACGACTTTCCTATTAAGGCTTTAAATTTTGCGCGCCCTTGTCTTTTGATACGATGACGACTTCGAGGAACGGCAGGAGTCGCTGCTACCAAAACACCAATAATTTTTGCAAAATCTCGAATTGTCGTCTTGTTAACATATTTTTTAAATTGCCTCTTTTATTGAGTTCATTTTCTTAAGAGGTAAAGAAACGGTCGAGGAAACGGTCCTCTGAATTAAGTTCTAAGTATCCAAGGTAAGTTATTTTTATGATGGTATTAACTGACTTTTTCTGTATTTATAATAAATCTTAAATCATTCAGGTGCATTATGCACATTGCAAAACAGTAAAGTGCATCAGCCAAGCATGACAAATGGTTGGTGTTGCTAGCTAACGGCTCCTACAGCTGTTGACCCATGCTCCAATTGGTGTTGTAGGAACCTTTGCAAATAATTAAATTTGCACAAAATAATGTGCGGGAAGTCAAATAACTAACACCCTGTAAAGTACACAGCTGTTTTGCAGACAATAGTCTTCAGGAGATAATTTAGTCAAAACAATTTACACCCTGTAAAGTATGCAGCTATATTGCAGACAATAAGGAGTCCATGATTGCAATCTTAATTAAATAGGTCCACGACCATATTAAAATATATACTGTTGGCTCACGGCCGTTTAATCGCTCAAGTGAAGATAGAATTCACTGAATAGTCCACGGCTATCCCTCAGAAAATATGGCCCACGGCCTTAATGCCAAATATGTTTTGCCATAACACTCTGTAAGGTATGCAGCTATGTTGCAGACAATAGTCTGCGGCTAATATTTTAGTCAAAACATCTAACAGTCTGTAAAGTATACAGCTATTTTTCAGACAATAGTCTGCGGGTGATATTTTAATCAAAACAACTAAAACCCTGTAAAATATACAGCTATTTTGCAGACAATAAGGGGTCAGTCCCTGATAGCAATTTTAATTAAATAGGTCCACGACCATATTAGAAATATATACTGTTTTTTGTCTCAATTGGAATTGATTATTGCTGCATAAACAGGGGATATATTATACACACAAGTGTATCTGATTATCATTTGGCGGTGACAAGTTTGGAGTTGGCATAATAAACGATCACTTCTTAGTAAGTCAATAGCCAACTTTTAGTGGGGAAGTCGAATAGGTAGGTCCTCGACCCTAATCAATTAATAATTTATAATAAAAATAATATTAAGAATGTTTTGTATTGCGAAGCCCTCGGCCTAAACTTATCTTTTTTCTATGCCCTCGGCAAAACTTTTTCGATTGAGTGCTATTTGTATGCAAATTATAAGGCCCTCGGCCTATGCACTATCTAACTCAATCTGAATTTTTCGATCGAGTGCAAATTATCACGCCCTCGACTTATGCACTATCTAACTCAATCTAACTAACTCTTTGTAGGGAAGTCGAATAGTTAGGTCCTCGACCCTAAGCTTAATCAATTAATAATTTATAATAAAAATAATATTAAGAATGTTTTGTATTGCAAAGCCCTCGGCCTAAACGTATTCTTTTTCTCTGCCCTCGGCAAGGATTTTTCGATTGAGGGCTATTTGTATGCAAATTATAGGCCCTCGGCCTATGGACTATCTAACTCCATCTAACCATTTCTTTGTGGGGAAGACGAATAGTTAGGTCCTCGACCCTAGGCTTAATCAATTAATAATTTATAATAAAAATAATATTAAGAATGTTTTGTATTGCGAAGCCCT
>MU183276.1:99683-122232 GCA_016904865.1 Pissodes strobi | reverse complement strand
TAGGCCAGGGGTAAATATTTAATAAACGGTCGCTGATTTAGAACGATTTGTATAATATAAATATAAATGACAGTTTAAAGTACAAAAATCGCAAAATTTTGCGTGCGCCCATATAGTAAACAATTACCTTTATGAAATCTATGGAATTTAGTACTCCTGAATTCTGTTTTATAGGTAAATTTTCAACCTGGTTGCTAGCCACTTGGATATATTATAAGTTGACGATCCTATTGCCGAGACTATGGGACGCATTGCCTTCTCAGGTTATGAATCTAAGGAAGACAATATAGTTTCGGCACAGTAGGATTGCTCACAGATAATATGTATTTAATTTGGTCAGAAATAAGGTTGCTACATTCTGTGCCAAGATCCCCAGACTTAACGCTCCTGGATTATTTTCTTTGGGGATATTTGAAAGAAAGAGTTCTAGGATAGGCCGTGTAATTTTGTATAATTTCAATGGTTGATTATTATTCAAATAATTAATCTTTAAATAATTTTAGGTTCTGAATGCTGAGCCATATTATGTGTATTGTTATTAATTTTTTACTTCAATTTTTCTTTACTGTTTGTGGCGAGGCTATAGATAATCAGTAAAAAGTTACTTGTTCATTTTGTTAAATTGTTAAAGCTTACTTTCGTCACTAGTGACGAAAGTTAACGTTATGGGATATTCTGTCACTGGCGACGGAAACGAAGTTTTCGGTGAAGGTAAATCGTGGCAAAAGTTGTCTATTTTTGAATGGCCATAGAAAAAAGATACTCTCTGAACTGTCAGTTTAAAATAGTTTAATGACACTACTTGCCCTCCAACTATTGAAAATATTATGCCAAATAATTGTCAGCTTCAAGTCACTTCGGGGAATATCCTAACAAAATAGCCATGTAATTTTGCATGACAGCGTCTTCTCTTAGAAAAACTACATTCGTTCATTTTCATAAGTTGAAGAAATTATGAAAATACATTCATGTGGTTCTTAAACAACAGGTTGGCATGCAAAAATATCGGTGTATCCCTTTGACCTTAACACAATCTGCACTTGGAGTTTCCACAATTTCCAATACAATTCTCTCCATTCAACTTAGCAATATTTAGCAAACCTGCTTGTTCTGTCATATATAGTTTCCTTCTAACTCGATTCTTGAGTATTACCACTTTCACAGAGTCCTTAAAGACTGATTACATTTTTATAAACACAACACGGCACGCCCTTTTTCTATTTTTTACCAAATCCTTATTCATAGGTTAGGTTCTCTTTTTTAGGCTGTTTTCAAAAATATCAGTCCTACTAAATAGATAGACAGATATACAGATAACCATTTATTTGTTCCAAAAAATATTAAAACACAGTAAGAAAATTATAGTGCAACAGGAATCAGGCATGGAACATTGTTCAATACAATTCACGAAACAAAAAAATAGAAAAAAAATTGCAAATAAAGTTGTACGTGTTTCTTTTACAACTAACAAAATACGCAGAAAATAATTACGTAACATGTCTACATAAACTTACTTGACAAAAAAACATGTTTAACAAATAGGTAAACAATGCCTACTGACTAATCCGCCTTATATTTATCTATGCATACATATACAGGGTGTTATTTAAGTACGTGTCCAAACTTCAGGAAGTAACTATTTGAGTTTATTGTTTCCAAGATATATTTATTGTTACCAAGATACAAACTTAAAAAAAAATCGCTTTTTTATAAAAATCTTAAAAACCTTTCAGTCGAGTTTGTTAAAATCTGGCAGTAGTGTTTATTGTAGCAAGAGGCTTATTTCGCCCTAACTAGATTAATTATTTTTAAGTCCAGTGGCGTCTCGGAAGTCAGTCTTCTGGATGTTTTTGATAAAAAAATGTAAGCGACTCACTTTTTTAAAAATTCTATATATTTTTTCAAATTTAGCAACTAAAAATACAACTTTGGCATTCCTTGTATTATCTTCACATTTTAATTAGTTTTTGAGAAAAGGGATAAAAACCATATTTATTGTGATATAGTCTAGGGCGAGGTCTAGGGACATGTATTAGTGGTTTTTATTTAGTTCCCTAAAAAGGAAGCAAATTCGCAAATAACTCAAGGGACGGAAAAGTTGTATTTTTAGTTCCTTAATGCGAAATAACAGTGTTGCGCCGGAAATAAGAAAATATTATGATTCAGAAATGTTACCCTGGTTTGATTCTGAAATAAAAACCTTAATTAAACAGAAACATGATTCCTACAAAGTTTTTAAAAATTGTTTTGACCCTCATGAAAAATATTAAGAAACAGAGTAGTTAACTTAATTAAATCCAAAAAGAAAAACTATTACTTACTTCAATAAAATTGACAGAAATAGACAAAATCCTAGATTAATGTGGAATACTCTCAAAGGTCTAGTCAATAACGTTCAAATTGGCTTTAATTTCAGACCTATATATTTTACTTTTCCAGGAACTAATGTAGCTGAGAATGAACAGAGTATAGCCAATAACTTTAATACTTTTTTCATTTCCAGCATAGGTGATATTCGTGATACTATTCCTTCTGCTGATGACTGGTCTTGTGTGGGCTTGCCTGTAATCAACTGTCAATTTGATTAATTTAAGCTCTTATCAATGAGCGATTTGAAAGAAATAATATGCTCTCTCAGTAATAAGGCTGACACTGATGATATTTTAAATTGTAAAATTCTTAAAAGTTCTTTTGAAGTGATCGGTCATGTGTTATTGAATTTTATCAATATATCATTAAAATATGGCACTTTTCCCGTTGATCTAAAATGCTCTAAAATCATACCTATTCCAAAGGTAACTAATAACAATAATGCTTTTGATTTTAGACCAATTAATGCATTGCCAGCTTTAGAAAAGGTACTTGAACTTGCGGTTTATAATCAGGGCTACCATTACTTTGATATTAACAGATTACTTTTTGATAATCAATCTGGTTTTCGTAAGTATCATTCTTGTGAGTCGGCACTTCAGTTAACAGTATCGACTTGGAATGATTTAATAGATCGGGGTCACTACCTTGTTACTGTGTTTTTGGATTTTCGTAGAGCTTTTGAAACGATCGACCATAAAACTCTGATTGAAAAACTGAAATACTATGGTATCAGGGGAACGGCTTTATCCTGGTTTACTAATTATCTGTATTGCAGGAAGCAAAGAACTAAAATTAATCTTGTTGGTTCCAATGTACTGCATAACCTTTTTGGAGTCCCCGAGGGTAGTGTAGTGCGGCCACTTATTTTTATTATTTATTTAAATGATATCCATTATGCATCAAATGCAAATTTTAATAACCTAGTTTCTGATGACTCATTAATTTCCTGTAATGACACAAACTTAAATAAAGCTGTCGCAATGTTGAATTTTGAACTAAAAAGGCTTGAAAAATAACTAAATATAAATAAATTAAAGTTAAACATCCAAAAAACAAAATCAATGATTTTACCAACTAGATATAAGAATTCTTTGATAAGAAACTCCTCAGATATTAGATATATGACACACATTGCCATGGTAATATTTTTGTTATTCAGAGAAGTCAATACATTATCGATTGCTTGATAGTTGGCCCTTATGGTAGACTTACGCTTTCTAAAGCCATTCTGTTTGTCAGAGATTATATGACCCCTCTCCAAGAAGTCCATCAGTCTAGCATATTAGAAAGAAGAGAAATAGGCCTATAATTTGACTCCTAGCCCACCTCCCCCTTTTTGAAAACTGCATTCTTTAGCGCATTTTTCAAAAGATCACCGGTTTCAAAACACAAATTTATTATGTGTGTTAGAGGATCAGAAACTGATTCAGCACATTGTTCAATCATTTCTACAGGTAGGTTACCGTCTCATACAGATTTTTTGCCTTTAAGAGATTTTATAACTTTAAGGATTTCGTGGGAGTCCACAGGCGACAGAAAAACAGATCCCACAACAGGTTTCATGGGAAACAAACAATTCAAATATTTCTCAACAGTTGGGCAAGCGTTTATAAAATATTTATTTAAACTATTAACTATTTTGTGAGGATCAGAGTATTTTTTACCAAAGCCAAAATATTTGTAATCAAAGACAATATAAATATAAAATTCAGGCCTTGCTACAGATAATTTCTACACACTAATACAAAGGGAAATAATTTCATTGTTTCACAACAAAGGTACCATTTTCATAATTATGAAAATAAACTGATGCGGTTTTTATACTCCAGAGAAGTAAAACTTCTTCTGCGGAATGAGACCGAACAAGCTGAATTTTTGCAGAGACCTTCGTTTTGATATTCTAATGAAGCACAAAAAAATCTCATTTGCCTACCCTTGTGCGTCTTGAGATATCGAAGGAGGTCAAAGGTCATGAAAATCGTTTTTTCGCGAAAATCTCGCTTCCAGTGCATCTGACGTCGTAAGAACCCATAACAAAACTTACGTAAAATAGTATTCTCTACAAAATTGTTCACATGAATTTTTTTCGCACGAAGAACCGTTTTGGAGATATAGCATGATAAAGCGGGAGCGCGCATTCGTAATAGGTAATACTGTATTATACTGCAGAGCTATAAATGTAAAAGCACTTTCATTAATCTGTTAGACTGGAAAATTAAATTCCCATTATGAAAGCCGTTCAAAATTTGTTTATTTATAAAAAATATATAATAAATAATTAATAAGAAAAAATACATTCTTTTCCACACCAATTTTGAGGTAGAATCCAAGGCGCGTTTTTTTGACGTGCTATCCCCAGTAGGCCTAATCCATGTTTTCGATCTTAAGAATACTGTTTTAACATTAATCTATCATTTTTTGCACCTGGGGCTACGAGCCTTATGTTTCCTTACCTCCCTCCTCGTCTTCGTGGGGTTCCACTAGCACTTCTATCAACACATTATCTTCGTCAGATGCTTCCTCTATATCTGTTGGCTCTATGTCTGTTGGCAAAACCTCTTGAGGCTCAAGGTCATTGAAGTCTTCGATGTTTTGCAACTCTGTTGACGGGTTCAGGCAGGCCTGTCCGTGACACTGACCACAAACTTTGGAGCATGGCAGCCCGACTTTTCTACACTTGCACTGCGCACCACTACCCCTTTTTAAAATTACAGAATATTGTATTTAATAGTTCGTCTGGAGCAGGTGGCAGTAGTGTTGTTTTCGGCTGTAATATGTCGTTTTTTAAATCCCAACCGCATTCTTCGGGTTGTAGATTTTTCCCTAGCCAAACCTGTACTTGGTAGTAGACCCGGTAAATATGCTGTCGAGCTGCTTCACTGGTAGGTGGAAGGGATGACAATTAAACAGGTCTATTATGTCGTGTAGCCTTAATGAATTGGGTGTATCTAAATTTGTCAAGGTTCACTTCATCTTTTGGAGCACCATACATAGCTAACAGAAAACGCTTTCCGTTCTGAAATACTGTATCTGGCGGGCAATTTTCTGCTTGAAATATTTGAGCCGAGTGAGTCAAATCGGGATGTTTCTCAAACATTGTCATAACCTGAAGTTTTCCCTTGTTGAATAGTGTCTATGCAGTGTCGCATCTAGTGAGGGCATGCAAAAACAAAATATGTTCTTTGTAAAGATGATATTTGCCGAGACTTTTTTTAGACGAATAAATTTGTGTTGATGTACTCCCTTTGCCAATTTTCTTTAAGAAAATTTGTCGGTGATGTGACTTGGTTCGTCCTATTAAGAGAATAACCAAAGCAATGTCTTCTTCAATGATGACGGCGGTTCTTTCTTTTTCCGATACTTTTATGGCTGTTTCGATGATTAGAATATCTGCATCATCCTTGGCTTGTTTTGTAGCGATGTTGGCAGCTTGTAGTTGTTCCATAAGCATTTCAATAATATTCTTTTTGTTGAATCGGTTTGATAAGAACTTTTATTGGGTGACTGGCACAATCATTGTTGCATCAAAGCGAACTTCATAAGATGTAGACAGTACAGTGTTTCGTCTTAATTGCTCCATTGCTTTTATATTTCTATAGTTGTCTGAGTATCCGTCAAATATAACAATTATATTAGAACCAAAATGCCTTTGCAAATATGTAACATATCTATCCAGAGTGTCGGAGAAAGTATCGTTTTTGTTCCATACGACACGATGTAGCAAAAATCCACCATCGATGACGTAGGTTACATTATCTTCATTGAGTTCAATATTGACAGGGTCCTTCATATTATACAATTTTAAGTTTGCGGGTTTTCGCATGCCCTCATTGTCAAATAGTGATGTTGGATATGCACTTAATTCATACTCCAAATATTTTTGCAGATGATCGTATAATACCGTACTACCTATTACGAATGCGCACTCCCGTTTTATCATGCTATATCTCGAAAACGGTCGGTCGTACGAAAAAAATGTATATGAACAATTTTGTAGAGAATACTATTTTACGTAAGTTTTGTTATGGGTTCTTACGACGTCAGATGCACTGGAAGCGAGATTTTCGCGAAAAACCGATTTTCATGACCTTTGACCTTCGATATCTCAAGACGCACAAGGGTAGGCATATGAGATTTTTTTGCGCTTCATTGGAACATTAAAACGAAGGTCTCTGCAAAAATTCAGCTTGTTCGGTCTCATTCCGCAGATGGCCTCTTTTTTACCTTATTTCCCTGGAGTATTAGGCAATACGATGTTACACAAAAATATCGATAATTTTCATGCACTTCTGGTATAAATAAGATAATATCGTCGTATTTTAGTCTGAGAATTAAAATGAAAAATTACTCTTTTGGGACTCAAACTATGAAATCATAGGAAAAATATAAGTCGGGATATCAACAAATGTCAGACAACTTGAGTGAGAAAAGTTATTTCCATAAATGTAAATCAATCGATATTTTCAGATATACTTATTGCGATGACAGAATTTGTTGTATATAATTTTTGACTTTTTAGACAAAAAAGCTAAGAAATGAGGCTAATTACGTTAATCTTTGGTGTTGAAAGGATTCCACTTCGACGGTTTTAGTGTGATTTGAATTTAGGATAAGTTTCAAAATAAGTTTGAAAATGTCAATGTTAAAACTGAAAGTTAACTTTAAAATTAATTTCAAATGTCAAATTTTTAAGATAGTCAACTAGCCAACACAAATAAAAGTAGTTTTGATTAGATATTCAATTATTTTGCATGCACATACTATAAGAGAAGTTGTTACATAAACAAATCAATATCTAATTTTTGGCAGGATTTCTTTCCATGTTTTTCATTCCTTTCGACAAACAATATTTCCAAGTATGACAAATTTCAATAAAATTTTAGAACCCACTGTCTATGCCGCTGCTCAAGGTCCTAAAACTCCAGACATTGGTTCTAGAGTTAATAACCTAGGCAAACATCACTGAGATATAAAAAATCAAATTGCATATATATCCCATTCAACTAGTCAAATATGTATAATTATTATCGCATTAAATTTAATTTTATTTTTCAAAAGGCCAGTTATATAACTCTTCTAATATTATCCGTTTTTCATTATATAACCGTGACAAAGTAGGTGATTCCAATTTTTTTTCTTTTAACTCGGTTGTTAGTTTTTATGTCTTGTACAAGTTTAAAAGCTCCAATAAAGTGTTGCGGTCGCGTATTTATTTCAAGGTTCGTCCGCTGCTATTTTTAGAATATTTGACTTATAATTAAGAACTTTGACTGAGACTGACTACGTTTACTGTACAAAAAACCTGAACACATATTAATTAAGTTCTCAACATTTAGATCTTACGTGCAGTTGCTAATTTATCATCGTTAAAGAAACTATAGGTACTTAGGTAGGCACCGTCTAAATACGTGAATGTACATGTTTATTAATAAAATTATTAATAAAAAATATATATATATATATGATTTGTAGATGATAACATCGAAATAGCCAACTTACAATCAGAATAATAATTAATGTTTAAAGGTTAACCTTTATTAAATTTTCATCGATCGATTCGAAGGCGGTTATCTTCCGCTAATGTTTTCGTCATCATCTATCAGTCTTTGAAACAAACTGGTGGTATACCATGTGTAATGACATATAAAGGCAAAACCAAGGACACTCCTCAGCAGATTGTACACTCATTTGGACAGCACTTTCAGGCCTCCTATATACGATACACTAAGGAATCGGATGTTGAACTGGGCAGTACCAACTCTCCCGGGACACTGCACAATCATAGCTTCACCAAAGAGAAGATAATGGCCAAGTTGAGTTCTCTGGACATGGGGAAGGCCCTCCCATACTCCTCAAGAAAATTAGAGAGTCCATTGCCGATGTTCTGCGTATTATCTCCCAGAGGTCCATCGATTCTGGTTACCTTCCCAAAGAATGGAAACAATCGAAGATATTTCCCATATTTAAATCGGGAAATAAGAACGCGATTGAAAACTACAGAGGCATCTCTTTGCTTTCCATTATACTTAAGATCTTTGAATCTATATTGACCGATGAAATTTTCCGTTCATTTAAGCAACTGATATGATATGTGAGGACAACACGGTTTCTTAAGAGAGCGTTCAATGGCCACTAACTTGGGTCTTTTCCAGGGTTACTTGATTGAAAAAGTGCACTGTGATTCCCAGGTGGATGCTGTTTACACCGATGTTTGGAACACATTTGACAGTGTATCACACAAACTAGTATTAAAAGAAACTGTGCAGCATGGCAATCGGTGGGCAACATCTGGACTGGATATTTAACTGGGAGAGAGCAGTGTGTTAAGCTAAATGGCATAGTCTTAGAGCCAATAAATGTTGTTTCCGGTATGCTTCAGGAGTTTCATCTTGGCCCGGTCCTGTTTCTGCTGCTTATTATCAACGTAGTATCGGTTTTTAAGTCCTGCAATAATTGTCTACTTTACACAGACGACTTAAAGCTGTATTCTGAAATTTATGGGTCCGCTGCAACGCAGTCCAGAATGATTTGAATGACTTGGCGGTGTGGGGAGTGAGTAACGGGTCGAAACTTAATGCTGGCAAATGTGAAGTTGTGCGCTTCCATGGTCGCAAGGACATCGTTTTTGATTACGTCATAGAAGAAGAATGTTTGAAAGCTGTGGACACATTTAGCGACTTGGAAGTGGTGTTTGATAGGGGGATTGCATTTAATAAGCATATAAGGAATATATCCTTGGAGAGATTGGGATTCTCGAAACTCACATGCAAACATCTGCGAGAGATTGGGGCATTAACATCTTTATATAATTGCCTTGTTCGCTCTGTCCTGGAGTACAAGAGTACAGTGTGATCTCCTTTCTATAGATGGAATGCCGAAATGCTAGAACGTATACAGAACAGTTTTTGTAAATTCGTTCTGTATAAGCAACGCTTCCCTTATGAACATCTTACATATAGAATCCAATATTTGTTGGTGGGTCTGAGATCCTTGGAGGAACGCAGGAAGTGTGCTATAGTCTTATACCTTTATAAATCAAACACTGATGTATCAATCGGCTGTTCACAGTTGACAGCCAACATACGTGTGCCACAGAGGGTTTCCAGAAACAGTTAATTGTTTCAAGAATACGCCACCGTATAAACTATGGTTTCACTCATTTCAGCGATAGGTTGCAACGAAACCACAGATTACCTAGAACAGGTGGGTGCGAAAGCTAGTGATTATACGGGGGGCGAAGTTTTCCTGGTTCTTAAGGATGCTGGCGCTCACTTATACAAACAGACACTCTATGTGCACTCGAGCTAAATCGGCGTGCCGCGACCGTTTTAATCTAGTTCGTGGCTATATGTGTCTGCGTTGCTAAGCGTTTTAGAAAATACATATTACATATTTTCATAATTTTCTTCGTGGTTTTGTTCGTTTTTTAGCTTTACTAATTTTCAAGACTGTTTGGAGAACTATTGTGGGAGTATTCGACAACAAAGTGGGAATTGTGTAAAACCTACTCCGATTCAGTTTCTGAGAGCATATTGTCACCATTTGTATTTTTTAACTGTGATGCTACGCCTTACTTAGCGTGTAGAAGAGAAGATCAGATTTGGGAACGCACTACGTCAAGTTGAGAAGAGTTAATAAAGGAGACACATCGATAAAAATAATAACAAGTTTATTTACAAACAAACTTAACAAAGGTTAGACTGTATACTAATAAAGGCGTGGTTAAGTTTATAGATTAATTAAGAGTTTACACTATACCCAATTAATATTAATTGCACGTCTTCTCGAGGGAGGCTTAGTTCAAAGTTTTTCTAGCAAATGACGTCACTTTTATTAATAAAGTTTATGTGAGCGGAGTTGTCTTTTATTTATGTATTCGTTTTGATATTTATAAGGTAAGTCTTTCTGGTTTAAGTTTATCACAAATTGCTAAGGCACTTACACTACTTTTTAAAACTCCCTCCAAAAAATATTCCTTTACTGGAAATTCTTATACTTCACTCGTAAATTCGACTCTCTCTATACTTTTAGTAGCCCCCGAATGCCGTATACCTGTGCATACGTTCATCCAGGTTAGGTAAGGACCTGATCGCCCTATGCCTGTGCATAGGTGTTCACAGATATGGGGGTTGTGGGATAGAACAACTAGAAGTGAACGTACCTGTGTACTGCCCCGCAACTAGATTGAGCGGAATTGAGAGACCCGAAAGCCTGATGAACTTGGCGTTTACCTGCGTATTTATATGCTACAAAATGCTGATGGCTGCATCATTAAGGATTAAAATCGCTCCCGTCGACCGCTCAAGTTGTTTATAATTAACAGTGAATGTTTACATAACATTTGTCAAGTTCAAGTTCAAACTTACGACAGGGTGATATTTAGTTAATGCTTTTAAGTAGTTCACCATTCTGTCACGATTTGTATTTTGCCAAAACTGTTTGCATTCACGTCCTCTGAATTGTGAGGACGATTTAGACGTTCTCCTATGCCAACTACGAGATACCAATCCAATTTTAGAAGAAAGTTACGAAAATACTCCAAATTTACAAGCAGCTATTAGTCTGCCAGATTATGATTATCGACGTAAAAACATAACACTTCAAAATGCTTTCAATTATGTTGTAACGTTGTAATTGTATCTGAATATTTTATCGCGATTTTCTCTGTGTATCCGTTAAATTGTGGTGTCGATTGTCGCAACCTTATTACTACGAGTGGTTTTCAGTACTCAGCCGTTTGACAGCAAGCGCCTTCCGAAGATGCGCATGAAAATAGGATATATCGAAGGAAGATAAAATTGACGGTCTCTTCTCATTCAGCACTTACCTTCCGCCTTGTGGCGATTAGGTCTTAACTGTTGGTGGATGGTCGCTAGATAGTTCTTTTATTACATAACAAAAATCGTTGGTCATTTCACGAGGGTCTTTCCGAGGGACTGATGCCCATTTGTTCTGGGGAATTCCTTCCTTGAGCAGGAGCCCACTGACTTATCTGAAGTGGACCGGGCCGAGAATTTTGTGGCGAAGCTGATCTTCCCAACTGCGAGGTTTACCTAGCTCGCCCATCTACACTGAAGTCCAGTCCAGTTGCTTTTCACTTACGGAAGGCTGAAGGTATCGCCTAATTCTGGTATTTGAATTATTAAGTGTTAGCCCTACCTGAACCCTGTAGAAGTTCTTGCTCTATCGTGCTAATACCTTAAATTTTACCAGTGAGAACTCTAAAGACAATTACCGAGAAGCATATTCTGAAATATTACTTTAACCTTATCTAGTGAGTCCTCTAAAGCTCTGCCAGCCTTTTATCACTTTTATTCTCGTTAACACATAAAAATATGCTATACAATTAGGGCGTTTAGGTTATTTATGTTAAATTGCTGCTTATCAAACACATGGCAGAAAATTAATTAAAACTATTTAAACCTTATTATTGAACTTCTCACCTGGATATCGGTGGACTTGAGCTCACTTTGTGCGGCTATATTTCTATTTATTTTATGCAGTAAATCCCTTTTAGTTTCGTATATTGAAGACATTTTAGAAATCTTCTATATTCCAGCTGACCAGGGAATAAGCTAAGCGTAGTTTAGTGGATATTTATTCCTTAGTTTTTACATATAAATTGTTACATATATAAGCAATAGTAACTGGGTAATATTAAAATATTCTTTTAAAGATAACTCTTCTCGTTAATACGAGGTAATTTACTGAGATTTTATATAGTCATTAGTTATGTTAAGTTATTGATCAGAGACTTGCTAAAATAGCATAACTAGTGCTACTTTTTGTTTTGAAGTTTAATTGCAGCAAGTACCAGGCCTAAATCTCTCTCTCTCCCTGTAGCTCTTACTAACCTGGGTTAGTTTGGGTTAGTTCAATACGCCTCCACTGAAGTCGATCCATCATTGCTTCTTCTGGGTGATCAACATTTAAAATTTTTAAATCCGCTGTTATGTTATCTTTCCAGCGCAGTCTTGGTCTTCCCAAAGATCTTCTTTCGACTGGTACCTGTTCCCAAATTAGTTTGACGGTTCTTTCATCCTCTAGCCTTTTAACATGGCCAGCCCATCTCAGTCTCCCTGATTTAATTATTTTGACAATATCTGGCTGATTGTACAGAACGTCCAACTCTCTGTTAGTTCGGACACGGTATCGCTGTGTTGCAGTGTCTCTGACTGGCCCATATATACACCGCAGAATTCTTCTTTCAGCTATTCGTAGTCTGCTTTCGTTCTGCTTAGTCAGAGTCCATGTCTCACATGCATAGGTCAGTATCGGTCTTATCATCGCGCGGTATATTCTTATTTTAGAGTTTCTAGAAATAAATATGAATTTCATAATTTTTTGCAATGCAAAACAACAACTGTTTCCACTTTGAATTCTGGCATCGATCTCATGCGTCATGTTATTATCAAACGTTAGGGTAGCTCCCAGGTACTTAAATTCCCACACTCTTTCAAAATTATACCGATCCATAGTGACATTCTGGTCTATGTTATATTTACGTTCAGTTCTTGATGTTATCATGTACTTGGTTTTAGCTTCGTTAATTTCCAGCCCAACTTTCTTTGCTGCGTTTACCAAATTTAAAAAAGTCTTCTTTTACACTTATCGTTGTATTACCCACTATATCTAAGTCATTTGCAAATGCTAGTATCAGCCTAGGGAACTGGTTTCTAAAAAGCAGAGTTTGAGTTTGAGCTGCTCGTATAATTTTCTCGAGGGCTACATTAAAGAGAAGTGGCGAAAGTGCATCCCTCTGCTTTAGACCATTGTTGATGGTGAAGAAAGTGGAAAGTTTCCCTTCGATCCTTACCGCACTCGTAGACCCCTCCACACAAGCCTTTATTTAGTTAATAAGTTTGTTAGGGATGCCAAGCTCTGACATTACATTCCACAGTTCGACTCTTAGAACGCTGTCATACGCTTGCTTAAAGTCGATAAAAAGTTGATGTAGTGTTTTAATGTGTTCCCAACATTTCTCCATCATCTGTCGAATTGTAAAAATTTGATCTATAGTGGAACGGTTCCTTCTGAATCCACACTGATAATCGCCTATTTGATGTTCTAAGTAGGGATTCAGTTTATCCAGTAGTAACAGTGAAAATGCCTTGCAGCCAGTATTTATCAATAGTTAGAGCAGTACATTTCGTCACCTTTCTTATGCAGAGGGACGATAACACTTTCTTTCCATTTAGATCATATTTTTTTCTTCTTTCCATATTTGAAAAATCAGAGAATGAAAATGATTAAGAAAGACTTCTCCTCCGTTTTTAAGACACTCTACTGGTATGGTGTCGCTACCCCGTGTTTTGTAGTTTTTAAGTTTAGAAATGCTTCTTGCAACTTCTTCCAATGTTGGGTCTTTTATAACGGGTTCTGCTGTATGGTAGGTGGTAGCATTTCTTTCATTGGTCGTTGGTAGATTTAGGAGATGGTCAAAATATTTTCTCCAGGTCTCGATTACTTCAACTTCATTTGTAACTAGAGTTCCGTCATCGTTCTTAAGTATGGTGCCAGTTCTAGGTTTAAAATCGGTTTTGATGCCATTCACTTTTTGAAAGAAATTTCTATTTTGGTTCTTTCCATTGCTGCACTCTAGTTCTTCCATAATTTTCTTCATGTAGCCTTTTCTTTTTCCTTATAGTTGTTCGTGCTCTTGTCCTTATTTCTCTGTATTTCTCCGAGTTCTGTTCGCTGGGGTTCTGTATCATTTTTTGGCGTGCAAGATTTCTTTTGTGCACCTGCTCTTTACATTCCTCGTCAAACCAGTCCTTTCTTTTTGGGGGTTTTCTTTTTCCTACTGTTGTTTGAGTGCATCGAGTCACTGCCATTCTGATGGTGTCCCATTTTTCGTCAGTGCTTGCTTGCTGATTAGAGGTTGCGAGTAGTGTGCTTAAGGATTCCCGGTATTCCTGTATCCTAGTTTTATCTTTAAAAGCGTCTACACTTCATCTTTGGACTTGTTCTGTTTTGGTGTTTTTTTTTGCTTGAGATCCTTGCTCGTAACTTAGCTCTGACAAGGAAATGATCTCCATCTGCATCCAGGCCTCGGAAACTTCTGACATCGGTTATATTACTTCCGTGCCTAGCATCGATAAGGATATGGTCAATTTGGTTTCTTGTTATTCCATCGTTAGACATCGATGTTTGTTTGTGGATTCTTTGGTGTTCAAAAGCTGTTGATTTGACAAGGAGGTTGTTGGATGCCGCACAATCTACTAGGCGGAGTCCGTTATCGCTACACTGTTCATGCAGGCTGTGCCTTCCAATCGGTCTAAAAACTTCTTCCCTTCCTATCTTTGCATTAAAGTCTCCCAGCAATATAAGAGGTGTTGAAGCAAGAGTTCTTTCTAATTGGTCATAGAAAGCTTTCTTAGTAGGTTCATCTTTATCTTCAGTGGGTGCATGGACCGATAGCAAAGAGTAGTTATACCACTGACCTTTAAGCCTTATGTAGCACATTCTCTCATTAATTGGTTCGAATTCGATTACAGAGTCCACCAAATCCTAACACATCACAAAACCAGTTCCGAACTCGTGTCATTGATTTGACTACCGCTATAAAACACAATGGATTTGCTCCCTATCTGGTTTCCTGTATCAGTCCATCGTATCTCCTGTACTGCTGTTATGTCCATATCAATCCTGTCAAGCTGTTCAATGGTTTTTATTGCTGCTTCAGGCCGGTATCAGCCTAAAACCTTCAGAGTTCCAATTTTCGTTTTCTTTTTTCATAGCTGTGGTCTCTTTGTAAATCCGTTTGATTCCGAGGCATCTAGTTAATCTTCATAACATGGGTTGTTTTTGCGAGGTACGCTCAACCTTCCTCCTTTATCGGGCTTAGAACCGGCAGGGGTGACTTCAGGCTTACTCAATTCGACCCTTGTCACCTCCAGGCGGAGTTCGTATTATTGTAATTTCTAGTGTTAGAGTGTCAAGATGAAACTTAATTACCATAGCAATTAATATAATTGTAATTTGAACATTAACTACCACCAGTGACATAAGTAGGTCGGTTTCAGTGCCATTCCATAAATTTTTTTAGCATAATATTAACCATCGGTAATCAGAAAATCTTGTAAATTTTAAGAAAGTAGATTGTTCTACAGTTCTACCCAAGTAGTATTTTTTTTAAATAAACTGTTTATTTGTGTTCCTGGTGTTTATTTTGGAATTAGGCTATAATTCAATCTCATTCTATTTTTTTGCGCTCTTTCGCAGGGTATTTTTTCTAAATTTTATTATTCAATTTTGAAAAAAATATAATTTCTAAAAAATTTCTTGCAGTAAAAACTTAGTGGCGCCCGCTCTAAATTTAAACCACGCCTTTAAAAAGAACAAAGTTACAAACGGCTGAGTGAGTCAGGCTTATGTACAGCTGAATGAGCGGTTAGCGAATGAAACTGGTTACAATCTGCGTAGCTATCTGCCACATTTGTCTTCAATTTTCTAATGCAGTAGACAAGTCACAGAGTTATTCACACATTTCAAACCATACGACCCTGAAAACAATTATTTCAGAAAATTAAAGTCACCCAACGAAGGCTTCATCTATTTAGTTTCTAAACTAGAAAAATATGTGTAAGTGAGTTTGACAAAATATCTGTAGAGTAAAACGTTACCAAAACTTATTTTCAAGAAATGAAGTCTTCGCATCTATTCTAGGTAATCCGTGACAAAGCTACAATCGGCATTTTGGCGACTGCGATTTGTTCGTTGGTTCCTTCTCCAGCTTCAGGACAAATATTTTATGTCGTCATTTTTGAAATAGTTTTACCGTGCGATAGGTGGATTGGTTTAGACTTTGTAAATTTTGCACCTCCAAATGTCGTATAATGTTGCCCTTTGGTCAGAGAGTGTCTTTGAAAAATTTAAAATTATGATTTGTGGCAGTGTACTTTCCACAACACCCAACAACACTTGGATGATTCCTTCTTTTTCTCTTAGCCGTCGTTTTCATTGTGATCCATCAGAAATACTGAAGCACTTGTTAGGCTTTTAGTCACTTGAGATATTTTTTATAAGTGGCAGGGAACTATAGGCTGACGTCCACCAACTTGGAGGACCAGACTATTTATATTTGAAGCTACCATTTTCCAGGTTCTTCCTTTTTCCACATAGTTTTTCTGTCCACCGTTATCATTCTTCACCTGTACCCTAGGCAGGGGTCCTTAGAGGGTTCTAACGTCCAGGATAGATTGACGCTGGTTCTTAGAGAGGTGTTACACCTCGATCCCCCTTTCTTATCATTGGCATGGCGATATCCCAGATTTGGGACTGTGGAAGCGGAGTTAATAATATTATTGTCTAGAGGCATTTAGAGCCTAAAAGAAAAGTAATGTAACTATGGGCGCTAAATATTTTCACCTCGCAGATTGCCTGAAATAATCGAAGGGCGGACATACTTATGCATATTTAAAAGCCCATTTAAAAATTATCGTTTACCGTTACCAAAGTGATATCTACAAAATATTTCCAACCCAGCTATTATCTTCACCTCATTCTCTTATTTCAGCTTTAAAGTATGTTTTTCTGATTGAAAAGTCGCAGCAATAGCCGATACCCTCAGACGTTTACGAATGATTTATTCAACTACTGTCATCCAGATAGAATATAAATAAGGTTATTTACATCTGCTGACTTAGTAAATCAAGAGTAATCAGCCCGGATGAATAATTTCATCGCAAAAGAAATAAATTTCAATCAAGTAGATTGACCAAAACATTAATTATTGACCTAAAACAGTCGATTGATTATAATCTAAGACTTCTTATGTGTGTATGTGAGTCTAATAAAATCAAATGTATTTTAATTAATGCTTTGACATAGGAAGTTAACATATAAATCGGTTAGCTTTTAAAATGAGTGCAATCCATTTAAGACGACGGCGACGCACACACAAAGAATATTGATTCCTTTTAAGTTTTGTTTAAACCGTACCAAATCCTTTCAAGAACCTATTTTTTCAAAACCATTTGCGAATATCTTGACATAACTATGTTTCAAAGAGACATTTTAAAAAGTTTGTTCCTAAAGTATACGGCAAATTTTGTATGATGAATGCTTTTATTATGATTAGTCATTAGATAGTATAGTTTAAACCGAGGTTCAAAAAGAATAGCGTTTCAGTATTTAGTTCGTAAATTAGCGATGCAGAGAGAATTGCATCAAGTGCACCGGAGATGCACTAGCTCTTAAATTCGCGATCTAAAAATGTTTTACTTCTGTATTGTTAACGTGCTCAAAGTATGATTTTTGGTTCGATGAGCCTTTTTTTCTGAAAAATGCACTCTTCAAGGATTAAGGGCTGGTTTTATGGGTCAATAATCTTAAATGGACTTCTTAGGGTTTGTTCCAGCTGTATGTTACGAGAACGCGGTGCCGTTTATGCAATTTTTAGAAATTGGGAAATACCTAATGCGAAATCTGTTATATTCAAATAAGAGTCAAATTGTTAAACAAATAATACAGCCTGATATGATTTTAGAACAATCTATACAAAATGTACTCGAGAAACTAAATAAAAAGCTATTAATACTGCATATCGCATGATTTAGGGAAAATACATTGACATACGAAACGGGTCGTTATAATTTTAAGTACTTTTTGTGACATCATCTCTTATGATCCGCTTAATCAATTTTGATAAACTTTTTACTGGTGGTTAACCTCATTATTTAGCTACACATTGGCGTAGCAAAGTTTTATTTTTCTTTCACATGATCAGGGCCGCTCCTAGACCTAAAAGCGCCCGGGTGCCAGCAAAGTTTGTGGCTCCCAGCTTTCCTTGTTATAGGATAGTAGCTACTAAAGAAAAAAATTGATGGTTCAGAGGACACTTCTGTTTGTCATCACATTTGACAATAAAGATTATTTTAATTACTTATATAACTACATTTTAATAATATATAAACACAAAAACTAGAGATAAAATATAGAGTAAGTAAAAGTAAGTAATCCCACATATAAAGAGTAGGTTAAAAAATGAGAAATTATGGCAATACATATTATTATTATTTTAAATATTAGGAACTATCTTTTCAATTAACCACTGGCTTGTATATCTATGCAATTAACCAACCGTACCATGTATCTATTAAGCAAATTGAATTTTTCTAGCTTCAATGGCCGCAAAATCAGATATAACTTCATGCAAGTTTAATTCGTCCAATAGCTCATGCCCTATCCAAATTAAACCTAAATTATCCAGTCTCTGTTGTACCATGGTGGTCCCTAAGTAAATTTTTATAATCTTTAGCTTTGAAAAGATCGTTCACCAGATGCAACAGAAAGTGGTAACGTTAGCATAATCCTTAAAGAAATAGCCATATTGGGATAACATGATACTAAGTTCGTTCCAAAAATAAACTGTAATAAAGAAGGCGGTTCATTTTTTGGCTCTGAGACAAAATGAAGCTAAAAAAAAATTATTTCGTTGAATAGCCCGACCCTATTAATATCAGATTTATTTCGAGATGAATCTTCTAGCTTAAAATGCAAATCGTTGCAAGAATTCTTTAAACTCTCATCTGATAAATCTTGCAAATTATGTAAGAAACCAAAAATATCATTGTACCCTTAAAGTTCTTCAAGCCTACTTTCAAGAGATGAAATGGTTTGACGGACGAACGTGGCATCACGGCGACTACAGCCAAGGAAAAAGCAAACATGCTCGCCAAAATGTTTTCATCGCACTCTACCTTAGACGTCCCCCAAGGCAAGACTCTCCCTACCATATCGAACATCAACACTACCATGGCAGAAGTCAAGATTCATCACCATGATATTCGCAAAATCCTTAAAGAACTAGATACGCAAAAGCCATCAGAACCGGACGGGATACCTGCCATCTTGCTAAAGAACTGCGCCAAGGAACTAACACCCGTTTTTTCTAGGCTTTTTTATCTTTCTTACTGAAAAGGGTTTTACCCATCCTCTTCGAAAGTCGCTCGAGTGCAACCTGTTCCAAAAAAGCAAGAAAACCACGCCCTCAAACTATCGCCCAATTGCCTTGCTTCCAATAATTTTCAAAGTCATGGAACGTGTAGTCAACCAGCAACTACTCAAGTACCTCGAGAACAACAGAATAATCAGCGGTAATCAATTTCGCAAAGAGAGATCGACAGGAGATATATTGGCCTATGTCACTCATATATGGAGTAGGGATTTACGACCATTCCTTGAAAACTACGGAGAGTTTCGAGCGATTGCGTTGGATATTTCAAAGGCATCCGACAGAGTTTGACATGACGGACTTCTCAACAAACTGTCGTCCTTCGGACTGCCAGTTTCCCTCTGCAGCTGGCTGGCCAGTTTCCTTAAGAACCGATCCCTACACGTTGCAGTCGATGGATACATCTCGGAGACATATTTATTATATATATTAATGACCTGCTGATCGAAACGAATAATCCTGTTTATAGTTTTGCAGATGACAGTACCCTTGTCTCCCACTTTAGATCAGAAAAACCCTTACCAGCGACTGAGACTCATCACGGCAGACAGGAGCAGATTACAGCTATAAATCAAGACCTGGAAAGAGTTCAAACTTGGGACGACCGAAATTTAGTCCAGTTCAATGCAGCAAAGACCCAAGCAGCAACGTTTACCAAGAGGGCTAATGCAGCGGGCCCTGACATCATTCCTTCTTCCTCGTCAATCGGACTGCTGGGTGTCTCAGTCAACAGCAATATGTCATGGCATGACCATCTTGCTAACATCGCAAAATCAGCCTCCCAGAAGCTTGGTGCGCTATTTCGCAACAAAAAAGTCTATACACCGCAGCAGTTGCTCTTGCTGTACAAAGCGCAAATAAGACCGTGCTTAGAATATTGCTCACATATCTGGGGTGCCGCACCAAAGCATACCCTAAAGCTGCTGGATTCCATTCAGAAGAGAGCTGTGCGTCTCGTCGGCGACCCGTAGTTGACCCGGAATCTGGATAGTCTGGAACACCGCACACATGTGGCCGAGATGTCTCTGTTTTACAGATACTTTCACGGCAGATGTTCCCAGGATTTGGCCCGCATCATCCCGCTCCTGGCGACTACTGTCAGACAGTCACGACAGACGGCAAGAGCGCACCAGTTCGTCGTACAACTAGACACACCTAGAACATCGCTCTACAAGAACTCCTTTGTCTGGCGCACTGCATCACTGTGGAACTAGGATCTCCCTTTAGTGTGAGTGCCACTGCCATAAAAAAAATCCAAAATAGCAAAATAAAAATAGATTTTAAAATTATTTTTGAATCTAAAACCACATCATCCATTTGCTCGCAACCCAAACATTATTTTTTTCTTTCGAGAACACAAAGCTTACTGTGGAGGAAAACCTGCATCTGCAATTTATCTCTTCGGCAAGCTCATTAGCATCAACCCGCTTTCAATAGAACGATTATTTATTGTAGAGCTTTGCATCATTTTACTTAGTACGTTTATCTTAAATAAAATATTATGCCAAATATCTAATGAACACACTTTAAATTTTTAAGGCCAGTGAATTTGTTTTATTAGTTGTATTCACATCGCATTAAGGATCCTGGGAAATTTCAACAAAAAAGTCAAAAATTGTGCTTAACTGAGGGCAGTGGTTTATTAGCATCGATTCTACTCGACCAGCGGGTAGCACTTTTTAAGGTTTGGATTTTGTTTCTGAAACATTATCCCATCTTTTTGTTGAAGTAGCAAAAAATACATAAAATTCTTGAACCAGATCAAAAACACATTACTATTTCATGTGAAATGTTAGCTGCATCATTTACTGCTAGGTTAAGGCTATGCGTTGAGCAACGCACATAAAATGCTGGGATTTTTACCTCTGACACTCTTCTGCATGCCAATATTTTTCCCACGCATATTTGAGCCATTGTCGTATACTTGTCCGCGCAAACCACGTATGCGCTGTGCACGTTGAGGATTTTAAACAATAGGGGAGGGCGGGATTATATAGAGGAGGACGTGGCTATAGAAGAACATGTTGCATTTTTAAGATTTTAAGTAAAAGTAATAAAGTCATACGTGAACAAGATCATTTAATTATCGCCTAACTTCCTAGTAGAAGAGTAATTGTTTCACATGTTATATATTGTGTAATATGCTACTTTTTGTTTCACAGATTTTTGCTACCCGTACCGGGGGCGGGCGCCGGGTGCTGCGGCACCTCTTGCACCCCCGGACATATTTCATAAATCGGGAGAAAATAAAGAGTAATATTTTTTTACAAAGGTTTAAACTACGACTCTATGTTTTTCACGTAATGATACTGTCAGTAAAGGTTAGCTTTTCTCTACATTTAATTTTTAGTTTATTTTCATCAGTTTAAGGGTTCTTCACCAAGCATGTTTCTAGCAGACTAATGAAGTTCGGTATAGACATGGTGAAGGACCAGCACCTGCACGGAAAACAACATCTGCAGTAGTCAGATTTCTGCGGTTACATCGGGCTCGGCGAAATTTTGTAGTGACCAATTCCCCAATTTAATTCTAGATTAGGGTGACTTCGTATAAACTAGCACCTCCCCGTAACTTTTTTATTTTTTATCATGAAAAAAGCTGACATACATGGGACATTTTTTCCTTTCCAAATCTATTTTGTAATTTCCGGAAATTTGGCATATATACAAGGGGGCAACAAAAAGTATATTTTTTAATGGAATGCCCTGTAAATTTCTGGCTAAAATTAAAGATCTTCTTTTTCTGATATCAAGTGTATCATACACGTTGAAATTTATTTCAACCGTTTTTACGTCATTTAATTTTATAGTTGCATTGAATTTACATTATCTTGATATACGCTCTCATGATTACTGCATAGAATTCAACTTTCTGAACAGCGCATATCAAGATAATGTAAATTTAATGCAAATTTTAATTAAACACCGTAAAAACGGCTAAATTAAATGTCAACTTGTATGGTATATTTGAAATCAGAAAAAAAATCTTTCATTTTAGTCAGAAATATATAAGGCATTCCATTAAAAATATATATACTTTTTGTCACCGCCCGTATATATGCCAAATTACCGGAAATTAGAATACAGATTTAGAAAGGAAAGCATTTCCCCTATATGTCAGTTATTTTATTTTTTCCGTATGATAAAAAATAAATAAGTTACGGGGGGGTGCTTAGTTTATACGAAGTCACCCGGTATATATACCGGGTATATATACTCG
>MU183276.1:47683-74683 GCA_016904865.1 Pissodes strobi | reverse complement strand
GAACATCAATTTTTAGGGTAGTAGGGTAGAAAGACATTTAAGTGTAAGGTGTCTGGCAGATGAAACCCTATGCAGGTTCAGCTAAGAAGAAGAGGAAACTGCAACCCACGTTCTATGCAACTGTGAGGGTATCGAGAGGATGCGTTTCAAACAAATGGGCGAAACTAATCCAGTAGCTACATGTTCTGGGTTCCTTGTCAAGGCTATGGACACAAGAATAATTATTGTTCTTGTGCTATGGAGTATAACCAGAGATACGAAACTAGATGAGGTGCTCTAAAACAAGGGCAGCTGCAATAGGCCTTACAGATCGCAGTGGTGGACAGGGCGTTATAGAAAACTCTCATATAATCTAACCTAATTTAATCTATGTCAAAAGAAATGAAGGATTTTAGATTTTTTTCTGAAAAAGTTTTTTTAGGACAGCCGATTATTTAACGAGAATCTACGCCAAAACCGACTTTGGGAAGGACAACGATAGAGCTTTCAAAAGAGGTTAAGTATCTTGGCATCGTTCTAAATCAGAAACTAGCCTGGAACCCAAACCTGAAAAGAACTATCAAATAAGCAACGGCAGTGCTCTGGGCCTGTCGTGGTAAAACATGGGGCCTAAAACCCTCCATCATATGGTGGTCCTATGGCACTATTGTAAAGCCTATTATAACCTACGCCTGCTTAGTGTGGTGGGTAAAAACAAAGGAAATAACAACAAAGCGAATGCTAACAAGAGTACAAAGGATTCCCTGTCTGGGTATAACAGGGGCTATGAAAACGTGCCCCACAGCAGCTCTGGAAACCCTACTTGACCTCCTTCCGGTGCACATACGCATAGAAAAGGAGGCCTGGACCAGTGCGCATAGAGTCACTCAGACACAAAAACTGAAGTCCGGAAACCTGACTGGTCACCTTAAAATTCTGAAGGACATCCAGATAGAGGCGATGACCAAACCAACCGATACAATGGAAACAAAACTCCATTTTGATCGCTCTTTAGAAGTGGTAACTGAAGACCGCAATACTACAGGGGAAAGACTAAAGTAACTAGAGAGGGGATCACTTATCTGGTACATAAATGAATCAAAGATGAAAGAAGGAGTGGGATCCGGAGTTTTCAGACCTAGGCGTCGAATCTCTGCACCTTTAAGAAACATTCCCACCATCTTTCAAGCATAGCTAAATGGTATCAATATAGCCATCTCTGAATGTGCCAAAAAAGGCCTAAGAGATGCAAAGATCTATATCCTATCAGATAGTCAAGCAACCTTAAAAGCGCTAGCATCTAGCTTACTAGCCCGCACGGAATGGTGCACAGACTGCCTTTTGCATGCCTGAACCATTCTGTGGCATCACTAGAGGGCACGTAATGAATGAATTCAGAAATGCACCTGGGCAGAGACCGGCCGAAATACTCATCTCTTACTCGCCTAACTACACAAAAAATTCTCAAGCTACAAAAACAAATTAGATAAAACGGGTCGTAGACCTTCTCACTAAACATGGCCCTTGGAGGTACCACCTCAAGAAAATGGGAAAAACCACTGACGAACAATGCAGATTCTGCTAAACTATGGCTGAAACTTCAAAGCACTTACTCTGCGAATGTCGGGCATTGAGTCGCCAAAGGTTCAGGCAGGCATAGGCATCTCGAAAATGTCCTTGTGGCACCTGGAGATCTACAAAAGCTCAACCTTCGAAATATTCTGAGGTTTTCGAAAGAGATAGCGATTTTCGTGTAACATAGAAGGGTATACACAAAAGATCAATTGTGGTCGACGTGCTGAAGGGCAAACCTTACCGAGTGACCCCTCTACCATACCGTATCATACCATATCATACGCCAAAACTGTATAGAAGACACTTTGGAAATGATGATGCCTTTTATACAGGGTGAACCAGCTGGATTTAAACTTTTCATGATTAGCAGTTTTGATAAGTCACCATTTAATATTTTATTATTGGAAAACCGAATAATCTGGAGCAACCAAATTTTCGCACACTAGAGAAGAGTGAATTGGGGATTTTTTTATTTTCAATTTGAAAAATCTACTTTAAGCGTAAGTCAACGCATAGCTATTTTTAAGAAATTAATCTCAAATTCGGAGACCTCGGGATCTCTGTTATAAAAAGTTTTTTTAACAATTTTCTGTACGAGATCGGGAAATACAAGAAAATCTAGTTTAAATTGAAACATGCAGAAAATCGCGAAAAATTACCAATATATTGGCAATTTTACGAGTCTGAACATGCAGCTGAGCTTTTTAATGTATCATGGAAAATTTGAAGGAATACGTCTTCCAATATTTTCCAATTAATTGTCTGAAATTTCATCGAAAATGGTTTGAAGTCGGAAAAATGGCCATGATTAAAAAACGTGAAATTTTTTTCGTGATTAGAGACAGTTTTTGGTGGATTTTTGGTAGATATTGAGGACAAATTTAACTTCTGGCATATCAATACGTATAGTTTTTGTGCTAAGTAAGTAAGTAGATTTTTTGCCTGAAATATCCTTGAAGACAATTTCCTGATGCGAAATCTACCATAAAATTGGCTTCTGCCAATTTTATGGTAGATTTCGAGATAAAATTTTACTTTAAACGTTGTAGCAAGTAATTTCAAAATATAGAACACCAAAAAATACTTGTATTTCATAATACTAATCTCGTATTGTTGTAGTTTTCACTTCTGTCGTGTGGTCTTGAGCGCACACCGTTTATTACGTTTTTTTACCACTAATAATACAACATTTGCGAACTCTCATAAGACGTGATTGTTATAGTTCAAGCTTTTGCAAGTGACACGCACTCTGCCGCCTCATCCAGCAGCGGTACATAGCGAATAGATATGAGAAGAACCAACTAAGAAACTAGCGACATATTAACGAGTGTTTTCCATGTGCAACGGAACGCACGCTTGTTGACTTTCTTTCGCACACAGACACATGTTTTTTGCTTGAGTTTAGAATACCAGGTGCTAACTAACTTAATACTTCATAATGATCATATTTTGAGTATATGATAGTGCTATTAGATATTCTGAATATAGGAAGTTGTTGAGGAAGTTACCAACATCAATTATAGCAGTCTCTGTTCCAACCAAGAATTTGCGAAGGAAGTTACTATTTTCAATGTTGGTTCCAACTATAGCCTTTCATTACTCTAATACCACCTAAATATTGAGGTGATGTCTTAGTAACGTCATATGGAAATATGAAACATCGTCTGTCACAATTCATAAACTCGTCAGACACACTTCATCTTACCATAATGGTTTGACCTTTGGATGGTTAGATATTTTTTCTTTATAAAAATAGATAGCTTTAACTTTGAAAAGAAAACAACGAAGTTTTAAAATTTCAAAGACTGCAATGAATTTCCATCAAGTATCAGCTAAATCCATCGATTTGATAGATGACTTAATTGGTCTTTCGTTATCTTTCCAGGATTCTATAATATCTCCATTATTATGAAATATGAAAGTTATCCAAATTTCTCCATTTGTAAGCTCTGTTCCGAAAGTGATATTGACATCTGCTGTTTGCACCACCTTTAATAACAGCTCAAAGCACTAATCGCCTGTCATTGATTTTCAGTAAGATTAGTTTCAGACATCAGTTAGCACTTGCATTTCTCGAGGTCTTGTCAAAGACACGTAATGACATTTAAACAGATCGATAATAGTTTCCTGTCAGTGGGTCTTCATCTAGACTGTAAAGTGATGAAACTGATATTATTAACCGACCGATATTATTACCGACTGAGTAATTATTTGGAGCGAATGAACATGTATTTATAGAAAGATGCAAGTAAGGCAAATACACTCCACAGCGTTGAGCAAGTAACTAGTAAAAAGTACCAGTTAGAAGAATAACAATTAATTAAAAGTAGCTCAGGTATTGGCTACTTGATACCTTTGGCTACATATTATATTATGCATCACACAAACCCATTTTGTGTGTCTTGTGTATCGGTTTTATAACTGAGGTGTAGTCTTTACTTGTCGGTACCAACATTTTATAGTATCATGTATATTTGGTTTATATTACATATGACTTATAAACGAATTTTGAATAAGTATGAAAGCTGGTTTATAAGTCAGTCACACTTCTAGTATAAACAGTTGGTCATTATTGTTCTTTAGAACAGCCATTCTGTTGATAATTATTGTAGGAATAAATTGCATTGTAACTTACTTATTGCCAACCAGCTTATAAGTATATTACAGGGAATATAATAAAAAATGAGCTAGTCTGCTAGTACTCGAGACATTGATGTGTAAACATATCCTATATCGACATCGGTTGTGTAATTTAGTGTATTGCTTCAATAGCGTTTAACTGGATAATTTTTTAAAGCCCTTGGTATTTTGTATGCTTCACAAATATTTAAGCAGCCCTTGTAAATAGTGTATTTCGTCTTCGTGGTACCTGAATATAACAACCACTTATTTGGAATTGGTTGCCTATATTCTGGCGTTGGAAAGAACACGTTTTACAAGGAAACGCTGGAGTAGCTGCGCACTAATCACTACGCATGGGTTATGATGTCACATCCCCTTACACACTTCCGTCCATTTTCCCGAGATTTACCCTCATACCACCGCGTAATATGTTTACACATCAACAACTCAAATGAATTAAAACAAATATGTGTAATTTTGTAGACATTGCGCAAAACTTAAAATAACTAGATAGAAATATGTTTTAAAATAATCTCCTGTTTCAATAATCTTTAAATCTATTGTTAGGCCACTGTAAATTTGAATACAATCATATAATAGAAATCTTTAACCAAAATTGCTATAAGTACGTTTTAATTTTATTTAAACTATACATTTATGTTGTTGTGTTTTTGTAACTGATTCTTATTACTAGAACGGTGTTTTATCCAGAATACCGAAACAGAATTATTGCACTCGACGCGCGTTTCGCTAACCATATCTCGCGCGTCGAGTGCAGTAATTCTGTTTCGGTATTGTGGATAAAACTCCATTTTAGAGCATAGCCGAAGGTTCCAAACCCCAACATAACTGCAGTGCAGTGCAAAATGGATTTTCTTTTAGTTAATTTTTTGGAGTGTACGTAAATATCCTAACATTCTCACACACAAAAAACCTCTTATTTTTTACCTGTTTAATGAACAGCTTTTAGAACTTTATTTGCAGATAGGAAAATTTATTTTTGTCATTTAATCTTTTCCGCGATCAGTTAAATTTCGGCAGGAAAAAATTGTTGACTTAGTTTGCTTAAGCCTTGCAGGAAGAATTTGAGAATGGATTTTTTTAATTCGATAAGGAACAATTAAAAATAAATTTAATTTATCATAAACTTTTAGTTATTGTTCAAAATGGCCTCCGTTAACAAAAGTAGAAAGATTAACACGACGTAAAAAGTTTGAATGTACCCTTTGCATCCGCATTTTTTTTTAATATGTTGACTGCATTTTGAATTCTTCCCCACAATTCTTCTTCATTATTAACCGGTCTGGAGCGTGCCATCGTTTTTAAAGACCCCCCATAAAAAATAATCCAACGGAGTCATATATGGTGAGCGTGGTGGCCAGTTTACAGGAACAGGAGTGTCATTTCCTCTATCGATCCATCTGTTTAAGATACCGTTGATGCAAATAATTGCCCACATTTCAAGTAAAATGTGCATCGTCATGCATAAACCACATAATTCGTTGAAGTTGTAATGACAAATCGTCCAATAAATCTGGCAGCGTATTTTGTAAATGTTCTAAATAGTTCACACCATTTACTCGTGGCGGTAAAATGACAGGACCGATAATAAAATTGCCAATGATTCCTGCCCCCACATTAATCATAAACTCCTGTTGATAATGAGTTACTTTCGCAGCATGCGCATTTTCATCAGCATAAACATGTTTATTATGTAAGTTGGTTACGTCACTTCTTGTAAAACGTGCTTCGCCAGTAAATAAAATTTGCTTACCAAAATTCACATTCTGTTGTCTTTATTCGGTAATGAATCAACAGTAGCTCAATCGTTGATTGTGATTCAGAGGCAAAAGGTCTTGTACCTTTTGGATATGGTATGGATAATGCTGGGGTTCTTTAAATGTTTTATGCCCGGTTTCTGAAGTACCAGATATCTAGTGTATAAAGTTATGAAGCGTATAATTACTATGGTTACAATTGTATTAAAAATCGTTGTCATAGGAAATATTTGAAGGATAAAGTTATCCATACTTTAAGAAACTGGGCATTAATGAACTACATTCTTGGATATTCCTCTAAACCTAAGCGTCAGGAAACTACTCAACATCTCATGCATTCTTATCTAGAAGTTAAGATTTCCGATGGCGTTATGTGTCACATAAAGAAGAGGCTTTCCGGAGATTTTTAAGAAAAGTGAAGCTTCCACACTGTATTCAAGTTAAAAAAAGAGTGTTGCGTAAACAATGCTTATTGCATATTTATCTTATCATTCTCATTTACCAAATCAAATATGAGATGAAATTCACACCATTTGATCAAATAGGGAGTCTTGTTGAAAAGGGTTTCTGGCCTTTTTTTTTCTTATTTTATAGATGAACGTAGTAAAATATTATTTCAATATTGTATCGCCCTAACAACCTAAACAGCAATTTCTTTAAAACAACAGATGATACCATATAATGTTTATGACATGACGGAAAAGCAGACTCGTCATATTAGTGTCACCCATAAAATAAATGGTTGTATTTCACCTCAGGCATAGGCACTTTTTGATATTGGATATTTATTCTATTGCATGTTGTGTCATAGTGTGTTTCGTAAGTGTACAATAGATAATATTTAATGACCACAACAGCACAATGTTAAGACCAAAATGCTATTAAATTAAAGTCAAAAAGTTGAAGAAATAACTGACTTATCTATCTGAGGTGATTTCGATATAATCGCGACTTCGCCAAAGAAAAGTTATTTTTGTAATTTGAGTACTATACCCACAAAATCATTGCCTAATTTATTACTTGTCTTATCCAAAGTACTATGTTGCATAAATTATTTAATTAAGTTTATATGTTATTTTCAATACACGGAAAGTAGAAATATGTGCAAATATAATAGTTATTAAACTAGTTGCACAAATAATGATCTCTTGAGTGTAATAATTATTTTCTGGTTAAAATTTACATTCTCTATGAGATTTGTATTTCAAACAGCTCAACGTCATTAGCACTCCCTGAAAATGTAACATCCAATGTTTCCATAAAAAATCGATTATACATTGTACAAGAATAGGTGGGTTGTTAGGACTTTTTCCAAGAAAGCCCAGGAAAATGTTTACAGCTTTTAATCTTGTACTTGCAAATGCCAAAAATACAAAAAATAAGTTCATAACCCAACGACAATACGGATAATGAACATTCAACAATAATGATTTTAATTAATCGTATCTAGTAGGTACCTACCTAACACCAGGCGTAACACTTGTGAAGTCGAATCGAAAAAGAACATTTAAGTGTATAAAGATATGCATGTCAGTTACAACAAAAAATACTTATTAGACGCCTGGTACCATTTAGCAACGATAACCGTAACTTAAAGATAACTGAAACATATAAAGGTTTAATATAATAGAAATAGGATCAGGATATAGTCGGTTCTGCTACAACATGTTGATCAAAATTAAGTTGACACCTTTGGTATGTCCGGTATTATTAGAGATCTAAAATCATATAAATTACCAAAATATAGAAGAACATTTTAACACTTCTTCAAATGAATAATTTAATAAATAATTAAACATTGCGTTTTTGAGTTTTGAAGGAATGTCATTTTGAAAATGGCGCATCCTATACATTATATTTTTCTGTTAAAACCTGCGACTTAAACAAGTTGGACGATCAACAGACGATGAACTTAATTTTGCAGTTCTACTTATAAAACAGCAAAAAAAAAACATTTTAGAAGGTTTTCGAAAAGTCTACTTATTATTCCGTGCAGTTTTGGCGTCGTTTCTAAATTACTCGATCTTATAGGAGTCTCACGTCTGTTTGGTTAATTTCTTTTCTAACTGTATATTTAATGCGTTAACGTCGTTATCATACTCGCTTACAAATGCATTTTTTTAAATCATCCTCACACAAAAAACTTAAATAGAATTGCGTCAGACAAACTTGGAGGACGACTGGAAAGGACCATTCGTATAAGGCAGTACAATTTTTATTTTCAGCATATCTTCTTTAATGTCAGTTAGAATAAACCATTGTTACTTAGACAATGAATAAAATAATGAACATATTCAGTGGCCTCCAAAATCATCATCCATCATCAGTTGATTTTAATGGGCGGTTATTTGAAAACTCATTTACAATCGAAAGATTACCTTAAAATACATTTAGAGAAGAGATTATCTAAATAGATGGCAAAATCACAAGAATGATACTTTTAAACACCTAAAGAATTGTTAATTGGTTTATTTTAAATAGATTTGTAAAACAAAAGTTTGTTATATGCCAAAGGGCACTCCACTTGGTACAGAGATGGTGCCAGGGGGCGGGGCTCAGGGATAACCAAAACAAGGCCGAATTAGGGCTATTTATGAGAAAGCGTAGACTGAAAAAATCTATTCCGGTCATCAACTTGTATGTCAGGCCTTTGAGCTATAAATAGTCAACTAAGCATCTCGGGGTCATAGTGCGCTTGGAAGAAGCAGGTTAATAGTCGCAATTAAAAATATAAATAATGCTCTATGGGCTTGTAAAGAACCTTGGGGCCGAGGCCTCCACTGGACTTATACGGCTGTAGTTACTTATACGGTCAGCGTATGGTGGATTGGTGCAGAAGAGTGGCTTGCATAGGAATCACAGATGCTATAAGGACGGCACACAGTGGTTTATGTTATATGGTAATAAGGAAATAATTCAATAACTTCGAAATAACAAATGATATTTAGATGATTTTTGGTATACATAGTGAGTGCTTTGAACACTTTGTTTAGGTCTGTTTTAAACTTTGAACTTCGTTCATTGGCAGAGTTTTGCGTAACGAGCATTAATATTCCGCAAAAATAAATATTACGAAACTATTAAATCTGTTGAAACTCTCAAAGAAAATAAATTTAATGAAAAATATAAGTTAGTCAAATAGACTCGTCTAATAATTTTGGATAAAGTTTTTACTTGATCATAACAGGTACTTACACAAACAGATAGTCTACACTCAATATTTTAAAAACAATGCCCACTTCCTTGATTTATAATTGCATTTTTCACGTGGATGGGTTATACTTTAGCTTTTGTAATGTTAAATAATTTAATATTGCAGAATTAATATAACACTGTCTTTTTATGGTATCTTTTTAATGTAATTAAACAAACATTGAATATTAAAACTTCAACAAGTTATCAATATTAAATAGAAAAAATTAAAATTAATATTTGGAAACAGAAAACAAAAACTAGTCACTAATTATTTATTATTAGATTCAGTTCTTAATATATGTAAGGATCTGAAGAAGCGCAGAGCATATTAAATATGTCTTCATTCGTTGCGAGTCTGGCACATTTTCGGGAGTGATCCACGCGATTTTTTCGGTAGTCCTTATTTCGCGCCTCCTGTGCTTCCTCGGTTAATTTACCAATTGGAAGCATTGGTGCTTTGACAATATCTCTTCCTCTACCATGTAGCAAAATTTTGTGCACCGAATTAGGCATATATTACCAGTGATACAACTCAATATACAATTTTCAGTTTCAAGACAGTAATCTCCAAATCCTTCAGCATCTATTGAATCTTTTGAATTAATAACATTAAAATTTTTCGCAAATCTGGTGATAAAATTTTCATTGGCTCTGGGGTTTTCAGCTGTAAAATGTGGATTTGCAAAAACTCTTCTGGACTTATTACCATGGTTACTGGTTCCCATGCCTTGCTTAACAAAATCCACCTTAACGCCCGGTTGAATGTTAAATTTTTCCTGGATAATTTTCTTTGTTTCTTCTTTTTGGTATTTTGTTTAGCTGCTAATGCGCCAAAGATCGGAAGTTTTAATTATAAGCAATATGTAAAATGCATTCCATAAATTTAATTTGCATGAAAAGGCTGCAGTCCAAAATCTTAGTGAATTCAATTTATGGTACCTACTTTTAATGTAAGAAAATTCATGCTTCAAAAAATATTTTATTGCCCTGTTGCCAGATTAGCAGATATTAGCAGCTAAAATTTATGGACTTTAAGAGTATAGGCCTTGTGGTCTGCAGCACTGTGAATTTTGGCTTGCGGCAAGTTGTGGCACGGTATGTTTCACCCAAAAAAACTTTTGTTATCTTAAAAAATAGATTTTTTTTTGAATTATGTAAGTTTACTGGCCAACTTTACAAAAGAACAATTATCATTGGCAAAAGATAAAAAGTCCTTTTAATCAGCCATTCAAAAAAAAAATATTTGATTCAATATTAAGATAGTAATTTTGTGTCAAGAGGTGATCAAAGTTCACCCATTTATGATTAAAAAACACACAAAAATTAGGAAATGTTGATTTTTGAAGTTCCATATCTTTTAATCTAGTACGAATTATGGATTGTTAGTCATCATCCGGCATTTCTGAATTAAGAGTCTGTTAAAACTGATTACAAATTATTTTTGTTTTACGAGATAGAAATAACAATTTTTTTCTTAGGCGTGAACCACTGTGCGGCACCCACCAGGGCTCTTAAAAAACTGACTGGTTTCCCCTCTACCTATTCCTAGAGTATGAAGCCTTTAGGTCTACTTATATACTGAAAGGTGTCTGTCGCCCAAGAGACAATAATAGTTCAAGGGGATACATCAAAGTTTGGAGGAGAGCAGCTGATGAATGTCCAAAAGTCTTAGTGAGAGCAGACAACAGATCAAGCAGTCTCCTCAGATTTCACATATCCAAAAGAGATGGATGGCTCGGGGCGGATCGCAGCCCACGTCCGGTTAATAGGATCGTCTTATACATGGATAGCCTCAAAACGGATGATGGTACTGGAGTGGGTGTATATTGGGAAACCATAGGGTCGCAACTTACTTTCGCTCTTGAGACGTATGTAACCGTGTTCTGGAACAAAGTCGTTCTATCAGCTCTCCAGTCTGATGGAATCAATTCTGCGCTTGTGTATAAGTGAAGGGACGTCTCGTAATAAGGCCAGTCTTATTTGGGTTCTGGGACACTCGAATATCCTGGGGAACGAGGAGGCTGATCATGTGGCACGACAGGGTTTCACAACTAAATAAAGCAATGAATTTGTTTGTTTTTTATTATTTCTTCATCTTAATGAACGTTAAAAGTTGAACTAGTTTGCTAATTTAAACAATTTTTTTTAATTGCGAAGTTACTGATGGTGAGCAGTTAGTTTCTTCGTATATGGTGGGTGAATGTCAACTTTTACGTCAAGATCAGTCTTGGAACTGCCAAACAAATACACACAAGTAATCCCGACGATCGCTAATGCCTTCCGATCAGATTTGTCAGAATATTTTTTATAACGTAGTCATTCTTGTCAGAATTGCTGTAACTCAAATCTGTGGATAGTTTCAACTCATAAGTGCTCTAAATTTAAAGTTGCATAAAGTATCTGCTTTTTACACTACATAAATTGCTGGGTTGATTCTACATAAAAAATTATAGCGATACAAAAATATATATAAAACGAAATGTATTTCTATTGAGAAAACTATTTCGTTTTCTTACGGGAACACGGGGAATTGAGAATCTATGTGATTTGAATACCATACATAAATCTGAAATGTTTCGGCTGTTAACAACGTGCTAAACTTTGAAATTACGGCTGGCGTTATCACGTAGAGGTCTGCTTTATAAGCAAATGCTTTATAAATTTGCCTTGAACTTGCTCAATCATATTCATATGTATTTCATAACGAGGGTTCCATATATATAATTGAAAGCTTACTATAACATTTCTAAAGAACTTAAAATTCCGTAAAATAAATCTAAGCATCCTGTTTCCTTTTGATATAATCTTATCCAAAAATAACGAAACACCACCTGTTTTCCAAAAGAACATGATCACTATAAAGTAAAACCTTATGTAATGTGGGTGTTGGTCCGTTTTAAGGAACCGTGCCAACTTATAATTTGTGGACAAAAAACAGATGCACGAAATGGAAAGTTAGCTGATAAGTAAAAATTTTTTATTCTTTTTTCCTCTTTACTTTCCTTTTCAATTTTCAGTTGTTATTAATTTTATTTTTTGACTGCCCTGTTAACCCAAACTAACCAACGAAGCTCTGAACAGCAGCCCATTCCGCCCCTAAAAAAATATATCGCGCTAAGATATCTCTAAGCCGTGTTGGGGGGGCTAGAGATGGAGAGACTGTCTTAAGACATTGTACGCATGTACTTGTACGTACGATTCGCGTCTACCTACCGTAATTTTGAGCCTTCATGCATGCGTACGTGCTATTTCATATATTTTTCACAGTTGTTTTTTCTTGATTTTGGACATTGCCTTGGGTTAGTTTGGGTTAGTTTTGTTTGGTTGCGCCCTATGAGCGAGCGAAGCGAGAAGAGGGACACGCGTGAAGTTAAATATTGTAACGACAACACCGGGCTGCTGTCAAATGCGCAAGTCCGAAGGTCCAAAATTTGCTGTAGGTAGACGCAAGTTGGGCGTACGGACACACATACGTACATACGAGATGATACAGTGTTGCCTACACACACACGTTCGACAGCTTTCAGTTTGCGTTTGAAAAAAACCTCGGCCACGAACAAAATCGGTGGTAGTTAATTTTTATTTTAACTGTTTTTTCCTTGCATGGGCTTCAACTTCTAGAAGCTTTTTAAATATTTCTGTCTATATAATCCTTGAGTTTAGTTTTCCATACACATGGACAAGCTCAATAGAGTTCTGGAATAACTCTTTTTAATTACCCATATTATCAATTAAAATTTATCCCTAATCTTGTCTCTGAGCTAGATTCCAAGCGTTGCACGTTCCATGGCTCTCTGTTTTGTCAAGGCCATATGTGGATACTGGGAGAATTCACGAATCGAAGACTCTTTTCTCCAGGTTTTTTGACATGGTCTCTTGTTCTGAAAATATGATGGATCTATCCAAAGGCAGTCCAAATGAATATTATTCTGCTACTTCTTTTTTTGGTTTTCTTGTCTAGAGAGATTTGCAGGTTATCGGCACACATTATGTTTTTCTGATGTCCATTTTCAATCGGATTTAACTGGCTATTTCGTTTAATTCTTATAGCATATTGGCATATTGCTCAATTCCTTTGGGTCGCTTGAGATGGATATGATATGAAAAGAACCGGAGTGAACGACATGATGAAATGTGCGTATCACAAACATTTTTATAGTGATAAGGCATATACCTTGTCCGATTTAGGAGCTAGAAAAATATCATAGCATATCAATATTATTAGGATTGTACCTTAAATGTATTATAATTTTGGGAATAAATATGAGATAGATAGATAGATAGATGGAATATATGGCAGAGCTAAAATGGCATTGAGTTGGACCACCAAAGAAAAAAATCCAGCGGTGCGAGATCGCACCGCTGGATGGTACGTAGCGCCATCTTGCTGAAAGAACAAATCGTAGAGATCTATATCTTCTAATTATTAATTAAATTAATAGGAACCGTTTCACCATCGTCGTTTTTAAAAAATGGCCCGCCCTACGCATTGAGCCCATAAACCGCACCATACAGTTACGTGATATTGTCTTTGGAACGAGCATTAGGATTGTGCACCGGTAGCTTTCAATCTAGAACTTAACCGGATGCTTCAAATTACGTAATGAAACAACGAATTATTGCTTTGTCACTTGGCACATGATTACAGCCGAGATTTGCTAACAGTTTACGAATTATCTTCGGGATATTTCGTAAAACTTTACAAAAGAAGTGGTATTGCTGTTTTTCTGGAATGGATGGGAAGAAATAATAAGGAAAAATGAGGTGCATTCATTTTCTTGCGCAGCGGTTATTGAGCCATTCACTAAATACTTAAAAAAAATGGTGATAGTTTTACGCCTGAGTATTTCTGATATTGAAGCGATTACTTATGTCAAATGATAGCCATTTGATAATAATATTATTCAAACACACACATGTTTAATTTTTGTTTACATGAAGGTTTTGACTGGGGTAAGTGACGAAGAGTATTTTAAAAATGAGGGTTTGTTATTACCAGTTTCATTGCACTTGGAACAATTCCTACGCCACTGCTCTTGAATATCTCGAGGTGCTATGCACCATCGTCGATTTTCAATAACAAACAGAATATTTTACATTGATAATTTTACCATTATCAATCCATGTCTCGTCACTAAATAAACAACATATAAAGACATATTTGCCTAAACAGAAAAAATACTATTTTACAACTTTAGATGAATATTATACAATAGCCGGGGGTGGCGTAGAAAATGATATGAAATATGAATATGTTATTAAATATTTACTTTGTAAAGTGTGCTTTACGCTATACAATTTTATTGATAATATGAATTTATTTGAGGTCAGCAATTACACATTTAAATATACAACCTTACAGCATAACATTGTTATATCGAATTTAATTTTGGCTTTATTTTGACCATATTTCGACGGTGTTGTACTAAACTCTCTGAAAAGGAAATGAGATTGGATATATCTTAATTTCATATATCGTAAGTCCACTTCCAATTATTTTAGGTTATCCCTTCCGACCTGGAAACGCATAAACAAAATAGCTTATCGAATAAATTTTATTTGAATATTTCATTATTAGTAAGGTTACTACTACTTTTTAATAATATCATCAATTCAGTGAGAGTGATTTTATAACTCTATTAATTTTAAGTGATGACAAATGCAAATGTTTGCAACTGTTCACCTATTTCAGTCTTAGTAGTATCAGTGCAAGGAATAATTCTTAAATCAATTTAATTATAGCGAAGATATTTACAAGTGCTAATGTTTTTGAATTTGTCACTAAGCCTTCATAACTTAAATAACAATCACTCCAAGCACTTCACTCTTTATCATGTCACTGTTTATCAAACTGCTATGGAACCTGCGTGAGAATGGATTTTATTTGGTTCCATTTTTGGAACTGTCTTATCTTTTGAACAATACATTTCTGAGGCTGTAGATAGATCACCGAATTTAATTGGAGGCCCCATTTTACTAAACCATTTGATTAAATGCGTCATCCAATTTTGCTAATAAAGTAATACAGAATATTGGTTTTTCTCTTCTCAAAATGATTTTTTCTAAAGATTTTGCCCTAGTATTATTTTAGCACATCGGCATCGGTGCTATGTCAGTTTGTTTTTGACCGTTGTGCGCAAAACATCGAAAACAGTATTTTTTTTAAGATGTCCTGGTATTGTTCTAGAACAGCGATACGTTAGTTTGTTTTTGATCTTGTAGCGTTGTAAATCCTACCAAATCCAGACATATAATTTATTCCCTTTCAGCGGTGGATTTATTACCTTACATCAGAACCTAACATACCTATTCTAAACTTAGAATTTATACATTAAAATCTAAAACATCAACTATTTCATATTTTGGAATATTGGAACGCACCCTACCGATATCGACGAAAACAGCTGAAGTGTTCGTAGCCGTACCCCCTTGACGGATGTCTAAGGTATTTTTTGGAATTTACGTAGTCTTCTCTTCCGGGCGATGAATGCGTAGGTAGAGAAAAGGATAAATTTTGAAGTCGAGATATTATCGTTGCAATTTTTGACCATCAGGTTCACTATTCTTATTAATTTACCATGAGACAAATTGGCAAGTACTCTGCCTTAATATTTTCTGGTATTATCGGCAATATCGTGCCGTAAATGTACTTTATATAAAGTGAGGTTACCCTTTCCAAAGGTATACTGTGTGTTTCTATATTAGATAATTCAAATTATTTATAATTTAACTAGGGTCCTTCCTTCATCCGGTCTTTCGCTAGCCTAGATAGTTTCTCCAGGATTATTCCTGCCAGTCTAGATCCATTTGATAAAGTGATGCCGACTCACATGGTGTGACGTGCAGCTTCCAAGGAGCAGTAAAACTGTAAATAGAGTCAGCCAAGTAGCTGTATGAGTTAGAGGTAAATTGGCTGGCGTTTATTGTATTGTTACATCGGGATTCGCCACGTCGCAATATTGAAAGAATATTGAATTTATGCAATTTAAGCATCTGAATAATTTTACCATAACGACCCCATTGGAGGTCGCGACCCACCGGTTGGGAACCACTGCCCTAATTCCATAGAAACACCCAACCATCTTCCAAATTGAGAAGCATGCTAAAGAAATGTGTATGGCGAAATGTGCCTGGAACTAACGCCAGTTCGTCAATAATCTATCTAAATACAGGGCCTACAGCTAACCAATTATAGACAAATCAAGGGACAACGAAATCACAGAAAAAATGAGCATGACTTTAGTCATGAATTTATGCATAATATGGTACTCTTGCTCATATTAGGGATTAGGGGAAACTAAAAACGGATTTATCGATTTTCTCAAGTTAATAATATGTATCATCAACACATTGTAGCAAAAATCAGTCCACCATATATTGATACTACTATTCAATTGATCTTATTAATGCCGTTTATCGGTTTGCAAACTAGGAAAGGCCAATGAACCTACTCTTGTGAGATAAGATAAGACCTGTACCATATACACGAGATTGGATTCTCGCTAATAATACGGCTAGTTTAAAATATAAAAATGTGTGTCTGTTATATTTACTTGTCGCAAACTCTTATCCAGCAGATATTCAGGAATCCGGCACGATAAAAATAATCTCGTAATAAAATATTTTATCATCGTGTTAAGATGGAACGTCTAAATCTTGCACAGATGTTTTTAAAAAATGAGTAAACCTGTTTGATTTTTATTCAGGAATAGATGATGCATCTGCAGATTCTTTATCTAGTCCAGTAAACCCAAAATGTTCACGGCGCGACGTTCGTAGGCTATTAAGATTTTTCGATAATGCCCAATGTCATTTTGTATAGAGTTTTTACATCTATTTTGGAGCACTCCTCTAGATTTGATTTGAATAACTAGAAATGCCTTCATATTTGGAAAGTTCAAGACTTTCCCATGAACTATCAGAATAACAAATGAGTAGCGGAATATCTTCTTTAGACATTTACTTCTATTTGTTAAATTGATTATTTAGTATAGATGGATCTTAGTATATTATTTTATCAATAATATAAATTTTTAATAATTAAAAATCTTACCTTGAAACTATCGTTTGACGACTTCGCCGTTAGATTTGACTAATTGACAAAATGCTAATTGTTGCTTATTATAATTTATTAGAAAAAAATTTGATCTCTTGCGGTAATATACACAGAAATTGCTGCGACTCGATAAGAGTACTGCTGATGAAGGCGATAACTGTATAATTTTTGGATTTAAAGGAACGTTCCACTTGGGGAATGACCAGCCGGCTAGCGGCCCGGTCTTAACTCCACTAAATCCTTTTTACGAGGAATCCGTAAAAATTTAATTTATTATAACTTCTTCTTCTTCCGGTACCCTGTCCGTTTATCGAACGTTGGCAATCATATTGGCTATAATAAATTTGTTTATCGCAGCTCGGAATAGTTCAGCGGATGTTTTGCGATACCACTCTCGAAGATTACGGAGGCAAGATGTTCTTCTTCGTCCTGGACCTCTATTTCTGGCAATCTTAACCTGCATCACTAATTGTAGGAGGTAATACTTCTCTGGGTGCCTCATCACGTGGCCGAAGTATTCGAGTTTTCGGCTTTTTATTGTATTAATTATTTCTGTGTTTTTCTTCATTCGTTGTAGAACCACCTCATTTCTTATTCGGTCTATTCAGCTTATTCTTAGGACCCTTCTGTAGACCCACATTTCAAAAGCCTCCAGCCTCTACAATAATGAGTCGATCAGCGTCCAAATCTCTACTCCGTAGAGCAATGTGGAGAATATATAGCAGCGTGTTAATCTAATTTTAAAGTGATTCCTTTGTTGCAGAGAATTTTTTTTAATTTAAAGAAGGTGGTTCTGGCTTCTTCGATACGGATCTTTATTTCTTTGCTCATGCCCCAGTTGTCATTGACATTAGCGCCCAGGTATGTGATGTTATTAACCTTTTCTAGGTGCGTCCCGTATGCCCTGATTTGTATTGGTGGTATTGGTGTTTTGCTGACAGCCATAACTTTGGTTTTTAAAATATTGTGTCTTAGCCCATACTTGTTACATGATTCGGTCACTCTGTTTATGAGTATTTGCAGTTCTTCTTGACTAGCAGCAATCAGCACTGTGTCGTTCGCATATCTCAAATTATTGATGTACATTCCGTTTACCTTAATACCAAGGTCCACTTCGTCCAAGGCTTCTCTGAAGATGTATTCAGAGTAGATATTAAATATTAAAGAAGACAGGATGCATCCCTGCTTTACTCCACGTCGTATTTCCACTTCCTCTGATGTGTTCCGGCCGAGTCGAATGTTTGCACATTGATGCCAATAAAGATTCGCAATGATTCGCAAGTCTCTATCGTCGTTTCCCACCTGCTGTATTCGACGTGCTTGACCATATCAAAGGCCTTCCTCAAAGTCAATAAAACACATGAAGACTGGGTGTTGCATGTCTCTGCATCTTTGAACTAAGACCTGAAGGCTAAACAGTGCTTCTCTGCTTCCAAGGTTATTGCAAAATCCAAATTGTGCTTCACTTAAAACTGTTCTTCTATTTTGTTGTACATTCTACTGTGCAGTAATCGCAGGAAGAGTTTTAACACGTGGCTCATCAGTCTGATAGTGCGGTGGTCACTGCACTTCTTTGCGTTCATCTTTTTTGGTATCATTATAAATGTTGATAGAAGCCAGTCTGCTGGTATATTTCCTGATTCGTATATTTTGTTGAAAAGGCTTAGGAGATAATGTTTATCATTGTTTCCGAGTATTTTGATTATTTTGGGTATTTCATCTAGTCCGGTTGCCTTCCTATTTTTAGACAGTTTTATAGCTCGTTCGAGCTCATTTCATGTTATTTTTGGTCCAGACGTCATATTTTCCAATATTATTTCTGTTCTTTCGTCTTCACAGCTCTCTAATGTATTTTCTCCATCTTTCTAGTTTATCATGTTCGTTGACGATAATATTACCTTGTCTGTCAACTAGACTATTTGCTGTCGGTCTGTATGTTCCTATTACTTCTTTCACCTTTTTAAACATATTAAACGTGTCATTCCTTTTCTGTAGTTCTTCGATTTCCGTGCATTTGTTGCTATACCATGTTTATTTCGCCGCGCGTACCCTCCCTCTAATTTCTCCATTAAACCTCCTATATTTCTCTGCGTTTCTATTTTTATATTTTCTTCTGTTGTCCATCAATTCCAAGATTTCCTCAGTCATCCATTTTTGTTTCGTTTTTTTGACCGTTTTGTTATCCATTGTAGTTTCCCGTATTATTGCTTTGAACTGCTTCCAGTGATCTTCGGTATTTTGAGTGTTTGGATCTATAGTTTGCAATCTATCTTCTAGATCCTTTACGATTGCTTGTTGGTTGTCTTGGATGCGGTCGATATTCAGCGTATGGCCTAGTTGTTGTTGTTTTGTTTTTTTTAAGTCTGAGTCTCATATGGCTAACCTGCAGGGTGTGGTCCGAGGGGACGTCTGCTCCAGGAAATGTTTTGATTGCGTTTCGATATCGTTCATTTATTGTTATGTAGTCAATTTGGTTTCTTATTATGTTATCTTGGGTATTTGCTGGTGATTTCCAAGTATACAGTCGCCTCGGTGGTAGCTTGAAAAAGGTGTTTGTCACACATAGATTATATTTTTTACAGAATTCTATAAAACGGTCTCCCCGTTCATTACGTTGTCCGAGTCCAAAGTCTCCGACGATGTTTTCTTGTCTGCCTTTGCCCACCTTGGCATTAAAGTCCCCCATTATAATACTGATGTCTTTGTTTTTCATTTGGTCTGTTACACTCCTGATGTCAATATAAAACTTCTCTAAATCATCCTCGCTACTATCTGCCGTTGGGGCATAGACCCAGGTTGATATCTACTGGTTTCGAGTTAACTGTATTGTGATGACTCTATCAGATATGAGACACACAGATTTTACGTATTTATTGAGTTCACTGCGAATAATAAATGCCACTCCATTACGATGATGTCTGCCATCTTCCCCAGAGTAGTGCAAGTGCACCTCATGATCGTCTATAGTGCATCTGCCGGACCCAGGCCAGCGCATCTCGGTGATGCCAAGAATTGCTATGTTGAGCCTTTTCATCTCTCTTATAGTATTGTGTGCTTTGCCGGGTTCGTATAGGCTCCGTACGTTCCATGTGCCTATTCTAATTCCCGATTTTATGTTCATTTCTTTCTTCGTATCACAGGGGTTTCGCCTGATAACGACTTGGGAGGCCCTGTGTGATTGTCCTCCCCTGCCGGATCTTGGTGTCCGAGGTCCATGATCAGTAATCCTTTTTCTATCATATGTCGATGCCATTATGATTTTACTGGGGAGCAATAATGAGGTGGTTTCCCCTTGCATTCCTCATCGCTGTACAGACGCCGGTTTTATGGATCCCACGCCGCCGTCTGCGCTCTGTTCTACAACTAGCAGAAATGTCTATTATTCTTTATTTGTAGTCAGTTTTGAGAGAACCAGCTGCCGTTTCTCAATGCTAGTTTTGGTCCGCCCCGGATATTTCATTTCCCCAGTACCACCCATATCTGGGAGGCTTTCCCCTATTCGCCACCTGGGAAGGCGCCCGATGGAGGACTAGCAACTAGCAACCCCCTCCCTTATAACAGAACCCAAAATTTCTAATCTCGAAGAAGTTGTAGTCCTCATGAGAGTAAATTCCGTTTTCGTAAGAACCTCGATACGAAAGTGGCAGGATAATATTAATATCCAAAAAATATGATATTCAAGAGAGGTATATTTAGAAATTTGAGTATTATATAAAGCTTACTATATGAGGTCCTATTTTGTAAGAACGTACTAAAACTAGTATGTAATATTGAAACCGGAAAAATATGTAATTTAAAGGAAAAATAGTATACAGCCTGGTATATTTTCGATACTCATTTGTTGTTTTTGAGGTCAAATCATGACAAATTGGTTGGTGCCCGTCATAATTCATAAATTTTCTTCTAGCTCTCCAAATAAAAGTTGTACGGATGCTGGAAAATAGATGGCTATTGGTTATAAATTCGTCATCTCCTTAATTATTTTATTAATTGATCTAGAGGAGAAAGTTATGAAAGTTGTACTTATCTGGTTTGTCAAACTTTGTTCCCATTAATTATGATTATATACGGGGTATGGAAAAAATGCTAGCCGAACCTAAGTTTCTATATTTGAACAGAACACCCAGTATAATATTTTATTTTTTCATTTTTCTCGATCTGGCGATGCTATTGCTTTCATTATTTTCAGTATGCAGAATTGTGGCTTTTTTATAAATAAGAAATTAAGAACTTTTTGTACAGGCACTTTTTTATTATTTATTTCATGGTGTGCTCATTTTTAATTTCGACGTTTTGTTATTTCTGAGTCATCATCAATTAATTTTTTTTAAATAAGCACTTTTTCAACTTATTTTTTTCTTAAAAAAAAATTGTTTTTACTAATATACGTAATTAGTTTTTTTCAAATCAAAATATCAACGTTTTGCTACAGCCGCAGAGCAGTCATACACAGTACTCTCTAGTATTTATCTTCATAATGACTTTTCTCGACGTAAAGCCGACTCTAACAAAATTCTGGTATTTTGCTTCTTTACATATCCGTCACTGGTTTGTCGTGCATCTTTATGTTTACTCGCACACAGTGCCGTGCAGTGAGAACATATTGTTTGGTTCTTGAGAAATATTTTATATTTTTTTAAAAGTAGAGCAATTATTAATATTAATTTTTAGTTGTTTGATTGAAATAATTGAAAGGATTTAAAAGCGTATGTGTATTTTACGTATATTTCATTATGATGATAAAACGTAAAATGATCAATATATATCACCAAAATATAGATATGATACTTAAAATTAGGGCGTATCACAGTATTATAGATATAATATTCAACTCTAAATATTTAGATAAAAATACGCCACTGACACTTTCGCGACGTATTATTTTAAACAGTTAGAATGTGTAAAATTGTATAAAAGGTATTTTTTATAATATCTGATTTTGCGTACCGTTTTTAAAAAAAATCAAATTTCTTTTGCGTTTGATATAATTTCAATATTGAACTAAACTGCTGGTCATTTGCTTTCGAGCAAGGAAAATTTCGCCTAAATTTAAAACTAAATGGTTTCTTAACCAGACATGATATCGACCTTCGGTTTTTAATGATTAATAGATTTATCCCTTAGGAAAAGCTTTCCAATGTTGGATTTTTTTTAAAAAATTTGTATACAGGGTGTCAAAGAAGATGGTGATTTTTGCTCCAATTTCAATAGCATGTAACTTTCACAATAATTTTTTTAAATTTTGTCACTGTACGTCAATAATTGAATCACTGGTCCATAGCAAAGAAAGCAGTTTGTCAAATTTTTGATATTTGCTATATTTTAAGAGATTGATTATTTTTTGTACAAATACAAATACAAATAATATATTTCCATTGATTTCTGGTACAGAAATATTGGAATTGTCAAAAAGTAGGTACATAATATAATAAATAATATAATATAGTAAAAGACACACCTATCCCAATTCGAATAATAACAGTTTAAAATGAAACACATCAATCAGAACATTTTTTTTTCATGTAACAGTTAAGGTAATATTACTACTCTATAAAAAAAATGTTCCACTGAATAACAGCACTTATTGATCAGCAATGCTTTGACAGAGTTCTTAAATGAATTAAATGTTACGTGTTGTTTAATGTTAACAGGCAGGTGATTGTAGAGTCTAATACCCAAAATTGAAGGCCCTTTTTGGGTTAGACTTAGCCTCGCCATAGGAATATATAATTGATTTGCAGAACGAGTTTCATAATTATTTACATAGCCACACGTTTGAAAAGATGTAATGTTTTTTTTGATATAACACAGTGCCTGGAGAATGTAACCTTGATTTTTTTCATCTTTTTGGTAGCTAGACCACATTGTGTGTTGTATCGTGCAAACTTTATAAGTGATCATCATTATACCTTACGAAAAGCTTGTTTATGTTCAATGAAAGAATTGTACCTAAATGTTGTGATGTGTAGTGGCGTATTTATAATCACTTATAATATATGGTTTATGAGTATCTGAACATTTTTCTCGATTGTTTTGTATTGGAAAGTACTCGCCTCTAGATTAAGCATTTTTTTATTGTTTAATATTGCACTGTATCTACATGTATATTTTACAGTGTGTCTGACTGTGTCTAATACTTTTTTTTTTAAATTACAATTTTTTAATTAAATTTTTGGAAAAATTTTATTTGTTTATTTCTAATATAACACTTCCTAAAACTAAACTTGTTTTAAAAACCCTTAAAATTAAATATCACTAATTTGATGTGCTGGATTTTGCGAGCGACTACTTCGTCAAAACAATTGTGAAAAATTGTGAGATACTCATAAACCATAGACATATAAGTAATTATAAGTACGCCACGCCACTGCACATGACAACATTTATTTACAATTTTTTTACCGAACATAAACAAGCTTCTCCTAAGGTATAATAATCACTTACAAAGTTTGCACGATACAACGCACAGTGTGGTCTAACTACCAAAAAGTTGAAAAAAGCAACGTTTTACAAAAAAATCGGTATCTCATAAAATATAGCAGATATAAAAAATTTGACAGACTGCTTCCTGACCAGTGATTTAATTGATGTACAGTGACAAAATTAAAAAAAAATATTATGAAAGTTACATGCTATTGAAATTGGAGCAAAAATCATCTTTGACACACCCTGTATATAAAATTTTTTGGCAGTTTAAAAAAATCCACCATTGAAAATTTTTTCTTAAGGGACAAATCTATAAACCATTAAAATCCAGAGGTCGATATCATGTCTGGTTAAGAAAATATTTAGTTTTAAATTTAAGTGAAATTTTCCTTGCTCGAAAGCAAATGGCCAGTTTATTTAGAATTTGTATAAACACTTATTGTGACGAGATCTGCTGAAAATAGACCATAACATTTTAGAAAAATGTATGCTTTAATTTTTGAGATACTAGATCTTATAGAGTGAAACAGACCTAAGAAATGTTATAGAAATCTTATATTGGTGATGAGCCCCTAATGACGAATTGTCAGAGTGAAAACCTAATGGTGCCATCTTGTAGAGGAATATTAACAATAATAATGTAAACATTTTGCGTTATTACCTCTTGAAATAAAGGCTGGAAATATAGGAACGAAATTGCCTACTCATTTTTTGAATCACCTATTCCGGTAAGTTTTTTCCGTATATCTCCGGAAGTTCTGGCAATTTTTGAAATTTATCATCAAAATTTTGTTGAGCATTAATTTATACACTTTACCTCTATTTATTTATTTATTTATTTCTTTTTGTCAACATGATCATATAAAAGATACCAAGCAATGACACAAAGGCTTTAAGATTAGTAATATTAAAAATTCGAACAAATTAAAACAATAATAATTATAAATAATAAGAAAGAAAAATATTTAAACTGTATGCATTAGAAATTCAGACACTTAAAAATTTAAAATTAAAAGAGCAAGAGCATGTCTCCTTAGCAAACGTAGAGGCTTCTTTCTTAAACTTCTTGTTTCCCTTAATCCTCGTTATATCAAGGGGCAAATGATGGAAGGCCCTTATATCCACGCAGTAGGGTCATCATTAGCATACTCAGAGTATATCTGTCTCTGTTGGTAGAGAAAATACCAACATTTTTTTTGAACAAATTTAACCAGTGCCACAAAGTACAGTGTGGTTAGAAAAACCAATTGCTTGCAGTACTCTTTACGGAATCCCGTAGATGAAGACGGAGCATGCATCTCACAATGTGTTTCTGAGCTCTCAAAATATTAACCGAAAAACATGAAGAACCCTAGAAAGATATTCCATAACTAAGAAGCTATGGAATATCACTGCAAACTAAAACAGTTGGACACCTTGCAAATATATGACATAACGCAGTTTACGGAACAAAGTGCATGCGCTGTTGAGTCTAGATTGAAGACTGAGAATGTGGTATTTCCAGCTCATAAACCACATAAACATCTAAGAACTTTATAGAGTCATTCAATATTAGGAATAGACCTGTGATTGAAATTAACGCACAGAGACTGTCCGTGTTGACCTTATTAAAAATTAGTCCGATCTTTTCATTATTAAGATGCAGACAATTACTCCAACACCAGGTGGATATTCGACCCACCTTATCGGAGCACACCACCGACATAGCGGAAGCACCGAACATAATACCACCGAACATATTATATGTTCGGTGATGTTCGGTGGCGGAAGGGTCAGAGCCTGACGCATTAATGGCGAATGTGTGAGATGTGTCCATCAAGTGTAACGTGCAGAGATCGGTTCTTAAGGTAACTGGCGAGCCAGCTGCAGAGGCACGCTGGCGGTTCGGATATCGGCAGTTTGTTGAGCAGTCCGTCATGCCAAACTCTGTCAAATGCCTTCGAAATATCCATTGCAATCGCCCGAGATTCTCCGTAGTTCTCAATTTGCCTACTTCATATACGAGTGACATAGGCCAATACATTTGCGATATATTTCTGTTTGCGGCAGCCGTATTGGTTATTGCAGATTATTCTGTTGGTCTCGAGGTACTTGAGTAGTTGCTGATTGACTACACGTTCCATGGAGATTATTGGAATCAAGACAATTGGGCGATATGTCGAGGGCGTGGTTTTCTTGCCTTTTTTTTTTGGAACAGGTTGTACTCGAGTGACTTTCCACGAAAATGGGCAAAGCCCTTTTCGGTGAGACAGAAGTTCGAAAAAAATGGTTGTTAGTTCGTTGGCGCAGTTCTTTAACACGATGACAGGTATTCCATCCGGCCCTGATGCCTTTGAGGATTTTACGAATGACTCGGTGGTGAAACTCTTAATTTCTGTCATGGTAGTGTTTATGCTGGATATGGTGAGGAGAGACTTGCCATAGGGGACGTTTAAGGTAGAGTGCGATAAAAACATTTCGGCGAGCATGTTTGCTTTTCTCCCTAGCTGTAGTCGCCGTTACGCCGTGTTCGTCCGTCAAAGATAGAAGAGACGTTTTTGTAAAGTTATTATATTACTGCTGCCTTTGCTCCCGACCAGATATTCCTGGAGCCACTGGGGCATTGCAAAAGTTTATTCCTGGTTCTTTGATTGTGTTTGTCGTTAGTTTCGTAAATCACAAGTTTGCATTCGTTTCCCTTCTTTTTCTTCCTTCTTTAATCTAGGCGGATCGCCTCTTGCTTTTCATCGTCCCACAGCCTATTGCACTGCTAATGGTGATTTGTCGCGTGCTGATATGACTATCCTTCCGTTGTCCATTCTACTGATGTGCTCATTCCACTCCCTCTTTTTGCCTAGTACCCACTCATTAATGTTTTCTGTCTTGCACGTCCTTCTTATATTTTCGCTTCTTTCTCTGTCCAAGAGCGTCTTTTCAGTTATTCTACGTAGTACTGTCATTTCGGTTGTCTTTAGAAGTTGTTTATTTCTCGCTGTATCTGGTCGAGTTTCTACTGTGTATGTCATAGTTGGTCTTACTATTGCCTTGCAAATTCTTGATTTAGTTTCTATTTTAATGTTTTTATTTCGCCATACTGTGTCATTTAAGCATCCTGCTATTCTTGTTGCCTTCGTTGTCTGTTCTCTTACCTCCGTCTCAACATCACCATACCCTGCGACTTATATGCCCAAATACCTAAATTTCATTTCCTGCTGGATAACTTTGCCTTCAACTTCCAGTTTGCACCTTAATAGAGTTTTTGATGTCGTCATGCATTTAGTTTTCTGGGCCGATATTATCATATTAAGGGTTTTGACGGTGCAGTTAAATCGATGTAATAGTCGCTGCAGATCGTCTTCATTTTCAGCAACTAGTACTGCGTCATCGGCA
>MU183276.1:0-42683 GCA_016904865.1 Pissodes strobi | reverse complement strand
GCTGCAGATCGTCTTCATTTTCAGCAACTAGTACTGCGTCATCGGCATAGCATAGAACAGTAATTTCATGGTCACCCATTCTGTATCTCTTCAGTAAACGTACTTTGCTTATTACTTCGTCCATAATGATGTTGAAGAGAAGAGGACTCAGGGAATCCTCTTGTCGAATACCACGGCCCACAGCTATTGGTTCGGTCATGATCCCATTTATTTTTGCTTGAATCTGGTTTTCTTTGTATATATTTTCAATGGTTTTGAAGAGATTATGTGGGATTTGCCAATGCAAAGAAAGTGTAAAACGTCTCTTAACCGCACACGATCAAACGCTTTTTCCAAATCAATAAAACACACTGGTCTGTTGTATTCAATTGACTTTTCCGTTATCTGTCTTATGACAAAAACCGCATCTGTGCATGATCTGCCCGATCTGAATCCTTGCTGTTCATCTGCTAAGGGTGTTAGGTTATTAATTTTGTTTGCTATAACTTTTGTTGTTAGTCTCGGTGTAGTGCTTGAGAGATTTATGCATCGGTAGTTTGAAGGCAATTTCTTATATCATTTTGAAAACATAAGAATAGTGATGCCAGTTCGCTATTTGTCGGGTATCCTATGTTGGTAGAGAATTTTTCGAATGAGAGACGTTAACTGCTGTGTGAGATTTTGGCGACCATATTTAAATAATTCGCTTGGCATACCATCTTGCCCTGGGCGTTTCCTATTTTTGAGCTTTCGAAGAAATATATTTACATCATCCGTTTCAATTTGTGCGTTGTCATTTGTTACAATTTCGGGTGTATATAGTTCAGCCTCAAATTCTTCTGATTTATATAGTTCCGTCAAATAATTAACCCAGGTTTCCCTTGCTATCTGGTTTGTTTCCACTAGCTCATTGATCTCTTTTCTTTGAGTCCTAATAAAGCGCCATATTTGTTTTTGAAGTCCATAGGAGTCTTCCTCAATTCGCTTTGAGAAAATTTCACAGTGATAGTTTTTTGTTTGTCTTACTAGTGCTGTTGTCTCGTTTCGGATTCGTTTATACCTTTCATACGATTCTGGCGTTCGTAATGTTCTGTGGGTGAGATACGCAATTTTTTTTCTTTGCATTTCTCCTTGATTTCTGGACGAAACCATGGGGTTCTAATGTTAATATTGTTTTTTACTGTTTGGGTGCCTAGAGCTTCATATCCGGCTTCTTTAATATTGGTCTTTAGTTTCATCCCATGAAGCATTTATACTATGCTCTTCTTTTATTGGGTTTATTTGAATTTTCGCCTTCAGCCTTCTTTCATATAGAGCTGCTTAATTGATAGGTCCCAGAGTTATTCGATGTTAATTTTTGATTCCTGAGTTGCGTGTACTTTGTCCTTTTGAGGTACAAATTTTATTTTAATTTTTGCAAGTAGCAAACTGTGCTCGCTTCCCACATCGGCAGAGTTCAGCGTTCTGGCGTCCTGTATTTGCAGTCGGTGGATGTGTCTGTTAGTAACAATATAGTCAATTGTAGACCTGTGGCCTCTAGTGTTGCCGAACGTGAATTTATACTGCTCTTTGTGGTTATAAAATGTGTTGTTAATTCGTAACTCATTGAATGTGCAGAGATCGATCATAAGTTCTCCGTTATCATTTAATGCGTTTTCATTAAACCTTTGCTTGATCCCAGGGATTATTTCATTTCCGATGCGGGCGTTAAAGTCTCCAAGTATTATTATTTGCTGGTCTCGTGGTAATGATTGGACTGTATTTTGGAGTTGGTCATAGAAGAATTCCCTTTCTTGTTTTGGTTTATTATCTTCAGGTGCATATTGGTTGTAAAAATGGAAGCATTCGTTTCTCGCTTCGGTAAAATAACTGCGACTTTTAGCAGTCTGATTTTGCTGCCAGTACGTGTAGGCTTGTTGTTTCCTACCTACGACTCTTTCGCATTTTCCATCGAACCAGGGCTTTCCTTTTGACGGTAACTTGATGGAATTTGGGATGTATGCTTCAATTATTGAGGCGATTACATGCATAATCTCTTCGCAACAGACTGGACGGATCGTCAGTGCCAAAGCAGACGTAGGGCCAAGAAAAATCCAGGTAGATCTCTCTTAGATCCTACCAGTTTACACATTTGTAATGCCAAATTTTACGAGGCAATGGTGGATCCTTCTGTAGGAGTGGCAATTCACAAACCGTTGAAATAAGTTTGTGGTCGAAAGTACCTAATAGAGATTCACGACTTGACTTGATTTTCAAGCTACTTGACTTGACTTGACTTGATATCAAGTCAAGATCAAGTCAAGTCAAGTAGTTTACACATCAAGTAACTTGAAAATCAAGTTTTTCAAGCTAACTACTTGATTTTTCTTGAAAAAATAGTACTTTTTTGATATTAATCTGATTAACTGCCAAAACGGAATAACAATAAAAATCTATGTATATATAGATTTAATCTTTTATTTAAAAAACATCTAAAAACGAAAAGTCTAACAAACTCAGTTTAATAATAAATGAAATAATATGAAATAAAAATACGAAATATTCTGAATTCTGACAATAAAACAATAGAAAAACAACAAACATGAAAATGAATATCTAAAATAAATCTTTAATATCCTCATTTGCCATCCATGATTTGAGACACATAAGGCTTCTAACGGAGTTATCGCCTAATCGATTTCTTGTTTTGGTAAGAGTTAAGGCAGCTCTAGAAAACTGCCTTTCAACTGGAGCTGAAGAAGCTGGCGTTGCCAAAAAGTCTTTGGCCATTGCGGCAAGGTTTGGAAAAATGCATTCGTGTCTCTTCCACCATTCTAAAATATCTTCAGTACTGTCAGCTCTTGGGTCAGAAATATATTTGTCGATTTCGTAACGCCAGGCCATATCGTCGTCTGCATTATGGGCAGGTTTTCTATTAAACAAACTTAGTAGATCTATTTCAAACTTTTCGACACTACTATTTTTACTAGGGTTTGAAGATGCTGCTACTTGAAGTGATGGTTCAGAAATTTGCAGAGAGTCAGCCCTAAAATATTGTGCTTAAAAAACATCTTCAAAATGTTTAATTGCTTCTATCTGCAACTCTTTTCCCCAACTTGTATTGGAGAATGTTTCCACTTTATGTCGGGGGTCTAAAATCAGGACAACACAGTACATCCAGTTAGTTCGTTCGTAATGTTTAATGATTTTGTCCCTTGCCGCTTGAATACTATTTATAATCTTTTCATCGATTTCATCTCGATCAGGTTTATTGTCAAGTTCCATAGCCCACGATTCTAGTCTATCCAGCAACATATTAATGCCGATTATTACCATGGGTAAAGTAGCTTATGATTCACCTTCTAAAATTATGGAAATCCTCTTAAAAACATTAAGGTACTGGCAAATTCGTTCAATTAACGACCATTCTGTGTCGGTTGGCTTTAAAGTTTTTAAATTTTCTACATTATCACAAAGGATGTTAAGTGCGTTTCTCATATTTAGACTCCATCTCAACATGTCGAACGTGGAGTTCCACCTTGTTATGACATCAAGTTTTGGCATAGTAAATTTCAGGTTTAAAGTGGTGCAAAATTTGTCAAAATCTTCACGTAAATGTTCAGAGTTTTTTAATTTTTTAGCAAGGGAATGGATTTTTCTTACAGAAGAGGGCGGAACTTGGCAGTCATCATCATCATCATCTGATATATCTGTCAAAATGTTGGCGGTTTCTTCAACCTCAGAATCAAGGATTTTCATAAAATCTCTAGCTGCCAAGTTTAAGATGTGTGCAAAACATACAAAGTGGATATTTTTTGTATCGATTTCAGAAATATGCGTTTTAAGTTCTCTGATGAACGTAAAATTACTATTTGTATTGTCGGTAGTAATACCTTGTACGCATTTTGTAACATCGTAGAATTGTAATACTTCGAAAAATAGCTTTGCAATTGCATTACCAGTATGTTGCCCATATGCTGGCACAAAATCTAGAAGGATACAATGAAGTTTCCAATTTTTATCGATAAAATGGGCGGTAATACCATAGTACCCTTTCATATTAAAAGAAGACCATCCATCGATTGTGAACGAGATTTTTTAATTGCATGTTTTCAAAAATGACTTAATTGTTTGCTGCGCTGCTGCAAATGTTTTAAATGTCAAAGATTTCATTTGATTCCGACCAGGTAGAGTTGCCTTTGGATTTAGGAATTTGTACATTTTTCCACTTATAGCATCTTCAAAAAAGTTGAAAGGGAGATACTTCTGTGCTATATATTCCACAAGTAGTTTTTGAATTTGTCTTGTTGGAAGTTTTCTGAACAACTAGTGGTCTGCAAAATAAACAAAACTGGAGTTAGTAAAATGCAGCGCAAGGTGCAAGAATGTTTACGTTATAATATCCCACTTTTAAATGAAAAAGTAAGTAATTTTTTTGAAATGCCCTGTATAAAAATTTATAGCATGTCCCACAATTTTGAATAGAATGTCTTAAAGTCAATATAGATTTTTGTAAATATACTCTGATGAGTTTTATTGATGCCGGGTGTCCAAAAACTGCTGCACCGACTTCAAAATCAGAATTTTAAATGAGACATCATTACACAATTATATTATCAAACAAAAATTATGTTATATAATAAAAAAGCGGTTCTAAAGTAGAAGTCGACAGTAGTTCTTATATTTAAAAAACTTTTAGAATTGTTATTAGAAAGTTGTAATTTTTTCCGTTCAAGAGCCGCCTTTTATTTAATATTTTGATATCTCGCCTATCTCGGTATTTATTAATAATTTATTAAACCTTTTTAATATAGAATAACTTTTAAAATCAAGGAACCTATAATAATAATAATAAACATTATAAAACTATAAGTGTGGCTTAAAATGAACTGATCCGGATTTTAAAAAAAATAGCTTTTTAAGGTGTTTTTGGGGATCAAGGAATCCAAATTAAGCATTTTTTTTCTAGCATATCATTCTTAATCTGTTTTTTTAAAGATTTTTTCAAGAAGGTATAAAGTTAGAGAAAAACAAATGAAAGATTCGTGATCCTTGATCCCGAAATCATATAAAACGATAACAAACTCGAGTTTTTATGATCCAGATTAAAATTGATCATTTTTGTTCAATTAAAATGAACTGATCCGAATTTTGAAAAAATAACTTCTTAAGGGGTTTTCGTGATCAAGGAATCCAAATTAGGCATTTGTTTTTTTTGTCTAGCATGATTCCTTTATGTGTTTTTTTAAAGATTTTTCAAAAAGGGATGAAGTTGGAAAAAAACAAATGAAGGATTCTGGTGCAGCACTTTTCGGACACCCTGTATAAATAAAATTCTAATAGGTAATTTAATTTTTTTTGATTGCCAAGAATCTTTTACATAATTATTTTTTTCTTCACCCTGTAGTTTCTGAGGAAGAGGTATGCATACGCCCCTAATAAAATGCCCACCCTGTACAATTATTTACTATTTAGTTTTAGCTCAAATCTAATTATTATTAATTTTTTACCTTCTCAAGCCAATTTGTAATTGTGCTACGCCTATTCGAACTGGCAGAGGCTTCTGCCTCGGAATTAGGTGGGCTGGATCTACCAAAAATGTTTTCGTAGACTCTAGTGTGTTTAGCTTGCAAATGCCTCCTTAGTGAAGATGTTCCACAGTTTTTCATTTTTAAAACTGTATTTTTTACGACACATAGGGTACATTTGCCTTGTTTGTCAGTATTTTTCTTACTCTTAGGATCCTGCTCGATTATGAAATAATCCTTAATTTTATTCGTTTTATTAGATACACTTTTATTAGCTTTAACTCGTTTTGCCTTTGGTGGCGCCGACCCTGCACTTTCTTCTTCTGGTTCGGTGTCATCAGATTCTGACATTTTTTCATCTACGATATATTCTGAGCCGCTGCTTTAAAAAGATTCCGACTCCATTTTTGACAAATCACTTCTTAAATCAGACATAATAATTCTTTTGCGGTCGCCGTTTATCCTTGAACAACGCTGTTCTACTAATAGCACGAGCACGTCGCCATCGAGTGCCTGCTTGCTGTGTGAATCCCCTATTTAACCTCGGTGAATCCCCTATTTTAACGCTTCGATGCGCATTTCACAGATCACTATCAAGTAATATCAAGTAGTTTGATTTTACTTGATATCAAGTCAAGTAGTTCAGTCCGAAAATCAAGTCAAGTCAAATATCAAATTTTCAAAAGCTTGAGTTTTCAAGTCAAGTCAAGTCTTTAAGAAAAAATTCAAGCTACTTGTCTTGATGAATCTCTAGTACCTAATGGCGGAACAACTGTAATTGTGCACTGGTCAGGATTTGTGGTTAGAAAAAGATACAGGAGGGCGGCAAATTCATCCCTCTCTGAGATCCGAGTTGGTTTGTCTACAAGTTGAGTAAGCCCGCAGCTGATGGCAAATGCTTCAGCTTCTCTATTTTCGTTGTCGGTCTTGTTGTAATGTTTATCCAGTTGGTGTTATGGGCATTGAAATCTCACAGAACGATTATTTCTGAATTGGGGCGGTCGACCTGTATTAAATCACAAGTGGTAGATAGTGTTGTAAAAAAGCTTTGGTAGGCTCTATCGCTCGAAGGGCGATAGAGACAGCATATGAACATGGTTAGTCCCTTGGCAGTGAAGTTGAGCCTCATGACGTCAAGGTTATTCGGTGCGGGTGTTTCCTCGCGATGAAACGAAAGGTCACTTCGGTTACAAAGGCATATTCCTAACTTATGTCTAAATCAGGAGTGTAGGTCGTAACCAGGGTAGAGGTTACTGTTGTTTTTGTAGATCATACTTGTATTGTGAAATTCGGAAGCGGAACGTGATTCGGAAAACTACTTAGCGCTTTCCCAGTTCTGGTGGGGTGGTTCTTCACCGGACATAGATCAATACATCTCCGGTAGGTCTCTGTTTGTAGTAGACTTATGCATCCACCATCTAGGGCCCCTTCCACTGGAATCATCGGCCTCAGACTTATTCGTTTGGTGGTGCCTAGTCTAAAAGGGGTGAGAATGGGGTTTGTTGGGTCACTCCTCAGTGATTAGCTCCAGACTTTGTACCCTGGTGTTCTCCAGTCTGAAGGAGGACGATGGGATTTGATGGGCCACATCTCGTGGCAACTCGAAATTGCTATTGCAGGAGCTTCATAGGAGGCGATCCATACGTAAGAAATTCATTAGATACCGATCCAAAGACTTGTATTTTTCTCCAGTAAAGATAAGTCATGAAACATTTTCAAAACATTTTGGCAAGGATCATTAGAGATGTCCTTGACTTCCTAGTTTACTAACTTCATAATCGATGAAATTTTATAAGATTGTATGTCTAAATATTATACTACATATTTATATGTACAATGATTAACTGAAAAGTGTTCCTAAAATTCTGCAAATTCTAAAATGATTGAACAGCTAGTCCCGAGACGTATTTCGAATTATAAACAATAGTTATCGCTAAAGTCAATTGTTTTCAGTCTGCTTTGAAAAAATGTGCACATTCCACGGAATGTATAGTCTACTGTGCTTGCTAACCTAAACATTATCTAACACTGAGAGTGTTACAACATAGGAAAGTAAACGATTTCTTATGAGACAAAGTAATATTAAAAACTACGGCGTTTAACCAGCTGGCTATTGTTTTAAGGCTTATAAACAGCCTAAACAAAGTGCTGTCTAATTGAATCAATCCTTCTGTATCACATCACATTTTGTCACGAACTCCTGGGTATTTATTCGAGAGTAAGCCTAATAATGTACCGCAAGTAGGTTTTTCTACCATACACATCTTAAAAATGACATATCACGTACAATTTTAAATTAAATCCCCCAATTGTGTACCTCCCCTTCATACTTATCTCGCCTATCAAATTTTATTGAATAGTAAGACTCTGGATAGCGTAATACCTTTAATGTACCACCCCTACTTGTGTTCCTTTTAAGCTCACGTCCCCTACTTTATGCAAAACCAATGTGTATTAACTGTAAAATTGCTTTTGTTAACCCCTAAAGCGTTGAAAATGATATAACACGCGACATTTTCAATTTATAAGTCACTTTTACCAAAAGTTTGGACGACAGAATCAAAATTTCAAATGTTAACCGTATTTTTAAATTTATACCAAAAAATATAGACCGCTTTTTATGGCAACTTTTTGCCCTAAATAAATTGATTGATTGATTTAAATTTGAATTTCTGTATTCCGGAAAGCATCAGAAAATTTTGAAATAAGAACCTGAAGTTATTATTTAATTTTTAGGGATTCTTTATGTTCCAAAATCAACCGGTATTGCACACATTCGATAAAATATCAGGTTAAGAGTTTCTCTAAAAGTGACGGCAAATCTGACAAAACATTTTTCCAACTCATTAGAGATATCGTTTTATCGTATTAATTTTTTCACAATTTTTTGAGCGATACATGATTAACAAAATATCCAGGTCTGTATTGAAAATATGAAAATTTTTGATAGTACCTAGTCAATTTACCGCCGCAAAAAGGGCAATTTATTATTGAAATAATGCAATGAAAAGAAAAAATGCGACATGCTTAAGATCACACGAAGTGAAAACTGAAAATTATTTGGCACAACTTCTATATTTAAAGTAAAATTTTACCTCAAAATCTCCTGCTTATCGCTTGAAAAACTTCCAAATTCTCCGATCCTGGCCCATTTTTCCATCTTCAACTCTTTTTAAATGATATATCAGGCAAATAAATCTACTTACTTACGATTCTTGCCAATTTCAATGAACGAATGATCGAAACCAATAAATCATTGACATTGAAGAAGCCCTTCCGATAAAACCTTAAACCTCTAAATACCTAGGTCTTCCTCATCATAATCATTTAAGAGATTACGTCAAATTAAAAGATCCGTTTTCGAAAAAGTTTCACGGGTAGTAATTCGGTATAGCTTCCATGAAAATGATAAACGAAAAGCCTAGGAAAAATGCGGCTGTCCAAAAATCGCCAGCCACTACTGAGAGTGACAGCCTGTGGGACATAGCAATGAGCCTATACTTTTACGGCCTACTTTTAGGTAACTTCAACAATGATATAAATTGTATGGATGTTGGAACAATTGTTTCTACGACAATTATTTTGCTGGGAAAGTTACCAAGAGATCGATATATCAGGCCTACAACCATCACAAACAACTAAGAGGAGACTCACATACATAAGGCAAAACTGACCAGAGCTTCAGAACCATACGCTAATCAATCAATTAGCATGCAACAACCACATATGGAATAAGTTTTCCGATACTTGCTCTCTTAAAAATCCAAAATCTCAATCTACCATAAACAACGGAGAACGCGAATAAAGAACATATGTGTGACAAACCAACAATAAAAGAAGGTATATCAATACAACTGACTTGCTACTGATTGGCAATTTTGATGCGGGACATTTTGAAATACTTGCGCTATAAATGCAAGATAACAATGAACCTGAAATCAATCATCATGAAATCTCGGACAAGCGAGACACGCCAACCGGTCCCCGGAACAGAATAAAGAGTGTAAAACCTGATTGAAAACTACCAAGGCAGCAAGAGCCCTACAACGCATCACATGAGATGATGAAGTGAAAGCTTGAGGATTTGCGTCAGACCTATACAGAATTTTCACTATAAAATACCCCAATATTACTATAAGATTTCACAGAAGAAAGATTGATAGAACAAAATCGTGTAATTCTTAAGAACAATAGACTAACACAACACAACATATACAAACGAGCAAGAGCAAGCTCGCTTCACATGAACAATAGATAAGCAGGAACAAACACTCTCATCATGAAGAGTATAACCAGATTACGTTAATACCAACATTAAATGAAGATTTCAAGCTTAAACTATAAAACTTTTTCGCGATGAAGAACTAAAAAGAGAAAAGGAAATAAGTTTAAAAATCTGGGAAGGCAATAAGGGAACTATAAGAAACATACTTTAGAAATTACACTTTAAGAAAAAATTTTAATAGATTCTATCAACAGATAAATTATTGCGCGATACCATAAGCACACTGGAAAGAGGTTCATACGATATTACATTGAGAAGTTATTCAATAACTCACATAAATTAAGTGGTCAGTTGGCTAGCGCTTTAACATATAGGTAAATTGAATGTTTAACTTCACAAACTTTCGCTTAATTACTCATTGATGGTTGAAACCTGTGTGTGAGTTTTAATTATAGAAGTAATATAACTGCGTTAATTAATATGCAGCAGCCTTAATAGTATTAATATGTAGCATACAGAAAACGTTGGTATACAAAAGTAAAGAACAAGAGCAAACACACCTAAGTGGTAAAGGAGGATTGCAGACAATATAATAAAACTGAGAGCAAAGATGGGAAGGCTAACGTAGTATATAAATGAAAACAAATAAAAAATTAAAACACGTTGAAAATACAAGAAAAGTAAAGAGCAAAACTTTGGATATACTTAAACAAAAATTAGCAGTATACTTAGCACGGCTACGTAGATACAAGGAATCTAACGACAGCTGCCTGCAGATTTAAATAGAGTTAGTGCGTTTAGCAGAACTCTGATAGATTGTTGATGATGTAAATCAGTTTATGATGCGTCATTGGATTGGTGAGGTAGGGAAAAAAAGGGAAGAGGTAGAAGAGGTCACTGCAAATCTGAAGGCGTTGCATTGGGGAATTATGGAGGTTCGGGGGAACCTTTTAGATTTCTGTATAAGGTTCTGTTAGGATTTATGTTTCTGTCATGTAATTCTGCTATGAGTGGGTTGTCGTGATTTTGTATTTGTTTTATGAATTTTGTGTGTATGTCTTTAAAATAGTCCTTTATTGGTTTTGTTTAAGTCTGTGTGTATGTCTGTATTTCTTATGTACCATGGGACGATGACTATGTCTCGTAGCGTTTGGTTTTGAAAGGCTTGTAATTTGCGTTTGTTTGACTTGTTTGTGTGAATGCATGCGATGGCTCCATTTTTTCTGACTTGGTTGTAGAGTAGCAGCTTGTTTCTGTTTAGGAGAATGCTTGAATAGCCGCCACTCCTTGTCTTATTTTTAAGTTTATGTGTTTGTTGAAGGTGAGTCTGTTGTCTATAGTCTAGGTATTTTATGGAATCTTTCCATCTTATGATAGTGTCGTCAGTTCTGATGTTTGTTATGCTTCTCTTACGTTTTTTGCTGATTAATGAATGTTGCTTGTGTCTTGTCGTCGTTTAGTTTTATTTTCCAGTTATGCGTATGCCCATTCCTAATGGGGTCTAGGTAATGGTATAGATGACCTTTCAGTCTAAGATGATGTTTGTTGGTGGTGTATATGCATGTATCGTCTGCATAGATAGAAAGTTTAGTACAAGAGTGTGATGGTACGTCTACTGTGTAAAGTGAGTATACTGTAGGTGATAGGAGGGAGCCTTGAGGAACTCCTGCCTTTATTTGTCTGGTGTTTGATAATGCGTTTTTCACTTGCACGGAGAAAGATCTTTTGTCTAGGAATGAGGCTATCAGTTGTACCAAAGGGATAGGAAACTGGTGAAGTTTGTCAAGTTTGAAACCAATTGTTTGCTCTGTTAAGAGTTTAGACCCCCAGGCAAGAACAAAGCTTGTCAATTTATGTCATTAATATTAAATCTAAATTTACTAAGCTTATGTACGACTTTACAAGTTCTTATAAGCAAAATTTAAAGTAGAAAAGAAATTTATCAAATACTGTATACAACTTTATACAACATTATACCCTATTATACAATACGGGTGCCCATACAGACAAAGAATCAGCTAGGAGTGTTCGACTGCAATATCATACCGAAGACGGTATCGGAAACTATAATTTAATACGCTTGAATTCCCCAAAATATTACTTCTTGTAAAGATAATCAGTATAATTAATCACGCTATGCCTGTTCTAGGCCCAAATTATTTTTTGTTTGACGATATTGCATGATATATATGCCAGAATTACTAAATTTTCAAAAGTAACACTCTCTATATAGCAGTATTGTGCAGTACTTCAATCCCCTCTGAGACTCGTTAGGAAACTATAATGAAAAAACTTATACTCTGATAAAATAAATCTCCCCTGTACAGAAAATAAATCAGTATGTACAAAATATAAGATGTATATTTATTTACCTAACTACGTAGGGTTTTACGATGGTAATGACGAATTGGGAGCAACAACGCTCTTTTCTACAGGCATTCCTCGAGGAAGGAAACGGCGTACTTTGTTCCAGAACACACTGCACGTGGCAAGTTACAACCAAAAATCTTGACTCTCAGGCAAAAATTCATCCAATCCAGTCAAGTAATTCCCTACAGCAACCTAGTAACTATGCCACTTTTTATCGCCCGTAATAAGTATAATTCCCTTCTGTGTGAATTAAAAATTCCTAAACTTTTTATCAGACATACGCACTACTTCCTAAGAAGGTTTGCCGAAGAAAGAGGACGAAATCAAGCCAAAAACGACTAACTAGATCGTGAAATTCGATGTTAAAAAGCTAGAAAAAACTGGAACCACAGGCCCGTTCCACACTGGCCTGTAATCATACGCAAAATACTCCAGCCGGTTGTGACCAAATTTACTAACATCTGCAATATGCAATGAAACGTACCTAAGGCTGTATGATATTATGCATTGCTGGTAGGACAAAGAAATCCAACGATAAATTCATCATTGACAATGACCAAACAACCAACAACCAAATCATTCCGAACGGCGGCCATTTAAAACTCCTGACACCAAAGCTATTCAACGCAGAAATATCAATCGAACCTAAACGTACCATTAGCTCCAGCCGGTTTTTTACTGAAACATTTGCGACCAAATTCGAGCGACGTTGCCAAGTTAGGGAACAGACGCATTTAATAATATATCCAGACTGCGTATTTTTAAAGCGAAAGCGAAAAAACAGTCGTTTAATATCAAAACAAGGGCAGCATATCAATTAATTATGCATTTTCCTATTGGCTTGAATCGTAACCACGTCAAAATCACAGGGCAACCGCTTTGCCAATTAAACATCTGGCAACGTTCCAAGAATAACCCTTTTCATGAAACGTTCCGAAGTGCATTATATTACGCTCGTCCGTAGGCAACCAACAATTCTTTTAAGGTATATTACCGCCGAAAAAGGAAATTATTCGCAAGGTAAATGATTTAATTGAAGTGCACTGCTATATACTTAAACATTTTCTTTATAGCGATGTAGAATACGATACGATCTAGTGACTGAAATTACGTATATAACTAGCATGTTTCAGATTATTCCTCTAACAGCTCGATAAAGGCACTGGTCGTTCGACAATCATTCAAGATTAAGGGTGGCTTAACTGACTTTATTTGACTTCTATCTGTTACATGGTTCTCATGCTAAAATGACATGTAACACTAGACAGATGTCCTGTATTGCACTGAATTTGACTCCTTGTTCCGTGTAAAAAATAATAAATACCGGACACTTAACAACATTTTAGTAATAAGTCTACTTAATTCATGTAATAATTTCGTAAATTAGATAATAATCATTCAATGAATTGACCAATATCAATTAAATGAGCAAATTGGGGATTGAATGTGGGGCGCAACAACTGCGACTCGTCTTTTCCGCGGCAGAGTATGATAACTATATGTGTGATTAATATTTATCCTTTTCTCCTTTTTTCTTCACCATCCATAATAATTACCATTTTATCCTACCGAAATCGTTAGTCTTATTCTTACTCTCCGTCTCCGTCCGCTACGTTTTTCCGCTCGGCCTGAGACTCTACTATTCAAAGATAATGAAAAATCATTCTATAAGAAAGTAAAGCAATGGGAGAAAATAATACCACTAAGTACTAAAAGAAATGCCGAATTTTAAGGCGGAATATGGTCAAAACCCATACAACATTAACATAAAACATCATGGATTTAAGAGAAATAAAGTAGACAATAATAGACAACATAAAAAATGGAATATAAAATGATAACAGGAAAACTGCCAACAATAAATAAAACCGAAAAACCATAAAATAGAAAATTCAGCTATTTGTCGATCAAAAGCATGTTTGCAGATATTATATAAATTAATCACATCAACAATATGCAAGAAAATAGATCAACATCTTCAAAAATGCGATTGTTGGGAAAACACCCCAACATGCAACGTTTTTCACCGTGTAATTTGGTTATAACACCCTATGATTGAGTCTTAATTAAAATCCGAATAGATTTGTTTCACCCCAGGTAAACAATTTACTCCTTAGTCCGAGCCTGGATTGTCGGTAGAATAGATTCCATTATATGCAACAATCGCTAGAAAGCAAGTTGTCACTCTCCGTCAAGGAAATCGTTATTAATCGTTCTCAATTTAATATATCCTTGTCTCCGTCAATGTTGTGAAAACAACAATACGCCAACTAAAGAAGGAACATGCTTCTACCCTCTCAAATTCATCTGCGGCCTTGAAATTGTCCGCTCTATTCTCCCTGTCCGCGCCGCTATAGGGAAAAAATTAGATCTTAGTGCCTTACAAACACTTACCCGTGAAGCAACGGTCCAGTAATCGCTCTGCTGGAGTTTTGGCGCCAAGTACATCTACCCTGGCGCAGCCCTGTTTGACGCCAAGATCATTTCATTAGTCATTTTCTCATTTGTTTGGGTTAGATATCTATGATATATATTTAGAAAATATCTGCTGTACTCTGTTCTCCTTGGCTAAGCTTGGATAAGGAACTCTTTTGGGCGTCTTACGATTTTTCTCAAAGAGAGAAATGCCATAGCGTCTCGTCGCTACTGTTGCTGTTGATGAAGATCGAAGAAGCTAAAATGGCGGATGGAAATTTGTTGTAGACAAATCTATTTCTGTACTCGAGATTCGAATCAAATGTTCGAAGTCATACATCCCTGGTGAAGTTAGAGAATTGAAGAAGACGTAAAGTAACAAGGTATTTTGTGTGAACGAAAAGCAGTTAGTTGAAATCAAGTTGACTAAATGCAGCAAAGAAAGAAGTCCTTGTTAAACTAAATAATCAAGAAGTTTTGTTAGACCTTTAGTAATAGTTAATCTCATGTACAGTGTTTAGTTTTATGTATACCTAAATAACTAAAATACCTGTTTCAATTCCCATCCTATGAATAAAACGCCCACCACCCTATTTTGATACAGTCCACTAATTAAAGTGGTCAATTATAAAGTGAATTACCACCCCCACTTTTGCGGTCATAAATGATTTAAGAATTAATTGTTTATACCGACCAACAATATAAATTCGGAAGAGCAAAAGGCTGCACTTCCTCTTTTTAATTTGTTTAAGGTCTGTTTTTATTTGTTATTTTTCTGTTGTTAAATATATGTTAATTTTCCAGATGTTGATATGAAATTTCTCATAGTATTTTGTAAATTTGCAGTATTTTTTATATGCTGTAGATGTGGCACAAAATTGAAAGCTTTTTCATAATATATGCAACACGTTCGGAGGTTCCTTTGTTGTTTTTCTGTTTGCTTCATTATTACAGAGTCTGTGGCTAATTTTTCCTTACAACCTTGATCGTTCGAAGGATACTATAAGAAATTTCATATCAACATCTGGAAAATTAACATATATTTAACAACAGAAAAATAACAAATAAAAACAGACCTTAAACAAATTAAAAAGAGGAATCTTTCAACGGGAATCATTAAGGGCATTATGGTTTTGCTTCTGTCCTGTCCCTTTCCTCCGATATCTAGGATTTGGCTGGTTGTCTTTTGAGGACTTTTCCTGCATGTGTAGCTCCGTCTATCAATGCCGTTTTTGTTTCATTCCATAGGGAGTTTGCTGTGTTGTTTGCGTGCGTTTCCGTGTTAATGTGATTGATCTTTTGCGTGGCTAGCTTGTTGTATCGTTCATTAGTTTTTATGTGCCACCAGTTCTGCAATGGTTTTTTGATCTTTGGTTCACTCAATTTCATGCACAGTTCTGCTGCTAGAAATTGGTGGTCACTGTGGCAGTCTTTGCCTGCAAGCGTCCTTACATTTCTTATCGACGTTCTCCATCGTGAATTTATGAAAATGTAGTCTATTTGATTCCTATACTTTCGTCCCGGTGAGGTCCACGTGTAAAGTCTTCTGGGGTGTTGCTAGAATCCAGTGTTGGTGATGAAGAAGTTGTTCTCTATGCAGAAAAGGATTAGACGTTCACCTCTGTCATTTCTATCTCCTAGGCCGTATTTGCCAATTGCACAATGAAGTTCATGGTCTTCTCTCGCTCTTCCTACTTTGGCGTTAAAATATTCGACTATCATTGTGATCTCTCGTTTTAGTATAGTGTTTAACAGTTCCTCCAGTTGGGAGTAGTATAGTCCTACCTCGTCGTCATCTGCATCACTGGTTGGGAGGTAGACCTGTATTATATTTAGGTTTGTTGGTTTGGCTTGGAGTTTTACCATTATGGTTCTATCATTAACTGCCTTGTATTCCTTTATACACTGTGTTAGTTTGCTGTTTATCATTAAGTCCACACCATTCCTAGACTCTTTTTCGCATTCTGCATAGTATATGACATTGTTGTTCTTTGTCCTGAGATGTCCTGAACCTTTCCAATGTGTTTCACTTAGTCCGACAATAGGGTATCCACATGTTTCCTTCTCTACAATTGCCAGTTGTTCAATTCCTATTAGTCCTCGCACATTCCATGTGCCAATCTTCTAATCTCTCTCTGATATAAAGACAATATATCTTATATATATATCAGAAATCGCAATGTCTCGCAGAACTCTATCCTGCGACAAATTAAAGAGGTAAGTTAAAAACAAGTTATATATTAACTATATAATTAAATTACAAATATGACTGACGGAATTATTTGAAATGAAGTTTATCTATATAATTAAGTTACAAATATAATTGATGAAATTTTTTGAAATGGAGTTTATCTGATGAATAAATTGACTTAGTAATGAAAATTAAAATTAAAGTGAAAGATTAAAAAATTAAAAAGTTACAATTGGTCTTTACAATATGTTTATCTTCTGACTGGCTAATACTTAGCTTCGTCCAATTATTCTGTAACCATGCGATCGTATTGGGACCTCAACTGGAACCGTTTCTGCCTGTTCCCAAGTTAGTATCTGTTGGGTTTATCGAGGACTTATTTGGTTCACGAAGTATTGGTTCCCTTAGAGTGGTTCAGTACAGCAAGTGGACGAACACCTGCTGTTTGACAAGCAAGGTGTTTTCTTCAACCAGTTCGGGGGTGTTGAGTTACATGCAAGAGGAAATAAACTAGTCTTAGACCAATGTATATCGCTAATTAAATAATATGCAAGGAAATATCATGTGAATATCAGTGACAATGTTAAATATATGAGGAAACAGTCTACAAATTGAAAATTTACTGGTAAAAGCAGATATAATCAGAAACTTGAATTACAATGTTAAGTTGAGCAAAAATTATAAATAACTACTGTTACTCAAGATATCCTTTTCTTTACTTTAAAATATGAAATTCAAAAGAAAATAATGAAATGACTTTCACATTCAGTGACTCTCGGCAAAATGTATACAAAAGGTAACTTTAAATTTGATAGTAAATAGAGAAATAGAGGTACAACCTCTAACAATGAGTCTTATGACTCAAAATAAGTAAGTACTATGACTTTACTTAGGCCCTTGGCACATAAACGAAAACTGAGCGCAATTGCGCCTCAATTCAATTAAAGATAAAGATAATATAATCACTATCTCGCATCGAGATAGAAATTTAGATAAAAGATAAAACCAGATAAATTTACATATGTGAGATTAACCTCTCATAAATGCAAAATAATGTCGGTACATCAGGATTGAGACTAGACAGGGCGAATGCTAATAATTATATGCTTGATGTAACAAATAAATTGAAAATTTAATGAAATAAACCTGAAAAGAAAGAAAGATGAAAACCAGCAATACTATGAGGGAAAATTCGGGGAAATTCTACTGAAAATTCAATTTACTACCTATGCAGGAATATATAGAATTTACTACGAGAATTAACCCAAATAATACTGTTCAATTTGAATTAAAATACGTAAAATAATGTGCGTGACCACTGAACGATAAAATAATAACGATCTCCCTAAATTTGGACTAAGCCTCTTTCAAATTACATGAATTTGATTAATGAGAGACGCAAATATTTACCAATAAATCGGTAATATTACCCAAAAGGTCACGACAATAATTAAAAATATTGAAGATGTAAGCTAATTAAAAGTGAAATATAAAAATGCTAAATTCTTGCTTTAGTCAAATAAGACTAAGCGAATCACAAACAAATATTAATTATGTATTTAAAAATGAAAGAATTAGTTAAATATATTGCAAGATGAATTAAATATTTCAAGATTAAAAAATCAGCACTCACCCGTCAACGTCTCAACACAAGATAAAACATCTCGCATTCAAAATTCAAGACGTTGGACAAAATTATGTTTGCCCATGGTTTATTGGCTAATTTATAACATGTGATTAACACTATAAACAACGTAGTGCCAAGTAATAGAAATACTCAATATTAAACATAGTAATCTATAGTAAAATAAATTCACGAATTGTAGGTACAAAATAGCGTACTAGCGCTCCTAAAATCGTTATTCGCACGAAATAAACCCATTCGTGAATAGATGTCACTGGCGACTTAAATATTAAATATCGAGAATCATTTGCAATTGAATTGAAATTTTAGTGTAGCGGAATAAGCATATATTCCGTTACAAGACAAAGAATACACACATACGTTTGAATCTATCACATTCTGAACAACAACCACAACGGATGAAAACATTGCAAGATAAAATAGAACAATGGCCATGGGAGAAATTACATGGAAAGCTCCTATACAATATAAACAATGAATATATCCACAAACAAAACACATGCAAGTGGCTACAGTAAGAACAATTTATATAGGGATTGTGGGCTTCATACTGGTAATACAGGATCGGCAACTACCCAAAAAACATCATGGAAATAAACAAGAAATGTCATCATCACCAGCAAACAATTACATACATCAAATAGGAGGATGCAAATTACTAGCGGACACAGCATAATATATAACATAATAGTAAAAATAATAAACCAGGCATCAGACATTATTATTAGAATTTAACCTGATATCAACAGAAATATATTATTCAAAGTACACACTGAACAGTATATTGGAAGATAGTGGGTTCAAACGGTTTCATGTTTCCAAATTCATCTCACTTCTATTGCCAATTATTTTACTTATGACTATGTTTATTAAATATGTGTTTTTGTATTTTTCATCCAGTAATGTGAGATCGGTTGAGCAGCGTGCATAGTTGTGAATAGGCAATACAATTATTGTGATAAATTTGGAAACAAGAAAGGATGCATACCATGCTGTTCATAATACCAACAACCAGCATCACACATAAGACCTTCGTGTAACATATAAAACAGCTAATGAGAGTAATAATAGTAATAATAACAGCAAAGCCGTGACAATATGAATTAGGCACTACATATATTACGTAAATGTTACATGAAATATAGAAAATACGCTATATGCCATATTTCTGTCTGCTTGGGAAACAAGTACATTTTTGCTTATATTTTCCACTTCTTTTACCTAAACTTAATATATGATTCTCGTTTGAAATATTCCTAATCTGGATTAGTTTCTGTAACTGGATTGGTGATCACATAATCTATCGTTAGTCAGAAATTATTTTAGTCACCCTGTATTAATGTAAATTTGGATTAAATTCATTATTTAAACTTGTATCTTATATTTTCATTACCAATTCGTAGTTGATAAAAATGTCGTAATTAGCAAACAGATTACCTCATTAAATAAACATGAGAATTTGTGCTGTGGGTTTACCGGTATGATATAATTTTGGGAATGTGATACTGTTTTAAAATTCATGGCTAGTTTTTCTGCTTTCTCAATGTCACCATTGAACATAATAGGAGCGTAATATCTTTATTTAGAAAGCAAATAGCAATGTAAAAAATGTGTTATTTTCTGGTATGATCAAACTTGCGCCAAGGACTGATGTATTTTCATTGTATGCAAAAACGAAGTCTGCCAAAACTATTTTTTCTGCATCAGAATTCTTATTTAACTACGCCAATTTATTGCGCCACTTAACGTTTTTAAAGCTTACATGTCAAAAATAAGATATTTATATCCAGTTTTTCGTTGAAATACAAGATCTAAGTACAAAATAGGAAACAGCTAGGTATATATTATTATCCAAATTTACGCCATCCACTTTTAGCGAAAATTCCAATAGTGTGCATTTTACATCGAGTAGCACATAAACCGTACGTACATAAGGAAAAGGTACTCAATGATTACTTTTCCGAGATATTCAACTACATTTAAATGTTTAATTGAGAATGTAATAAAAGTACTGATCAACTAAGCCTTAAAGTAAAAAATTCTGACAATGACACAATATATACAATTCCGGATATTTTCAAAAATCAATTTAATTTATTTCAAAGTTCAAATCCAACTAATAATTATAATTTCATTAAAATAAACCCTTTATCTTTATTTCTTGACCCGGTGGAGCCAGGTAAGATTTTCCATAGTTATTATGGCGCTTCTTCTTCTTATGACGCCGTCCTTTTTCGAAGGTTGGCGATCGAAATAGCTAACGTGGTTCTATATACAACCATACGGAATATGTCAAGCGATGAGCCACCAAACCCATCTACGGATGTCCTTCAGCCGAGAATTCTTGCGCCTGCCGATAGACCTCCTGCCTTGGACCTCGCCTTCTATAGTCAGTCGCAGAAGTTCATGCTTTTCTCCACGCATTATGTGACCTATATAGCGTGTTTTTCTCTCCTTGATGGTAAGCATGAATTCCTTTTGTTTTCTCATGCGATTAAGAACTTCTATATTTGTTATTCTTTGGACGCATGATATTCTTAATATACGGCGGTAAATATACATTTTAAAGGCATCTATTTTCATTTCCAATGATGTATCAAGAGTTCAACCCTCACAACCTTACAAGAGAACCGAGAAAATGTAGCATCTGACCACGTGTACCCGTGGCTCAGATCTGACCTTACGAAAAGTCGTCTCATGCTTATAAATGTCTTTCTGGCTTGTTCAATGCGGCTTCTGACATCTTTTTCGGGTCACATTGATCATTTATGGAACCCTCCAGATACTTGTATGACCACCGCCGACAACCAGATGTACTCGTACAGGTGTCTTGGCAGTTGCAATGGCCTTAGTTTTTGTCGTATTTATAAGAAGACCAGACCTCGACTATATGATTCATTAGCCATTGTAAGTCCTGCGCATTCTCGGCTAGCACAACGGTGTCATCGGCATACTTGATGTTATTGATTATTTTCCCGTTGATCTTAACCCCTCATTCGATATCTTCTAGCGCTTCTTTGAAGATAGCCTCTGAATATACATTGAATAAGAGCGGTGATAGCACGCAGCCCTGTCTTACTCCTCTTTTAATCGCGACTGTTTCTGATGTTGTTCCCTCGATTATCACTACTGCATCCTGCTTCCAGTAGAGATTTGTGATTATTCGGATTTCCTCTGCATCTATTCCGATTGCTCTGAGAGTTTTTATGAGCATTTGGTGTTTGACGCAGTCAAAGGCTTTTTTATAGTTTTTTTATAGAAGAAAGATGACACTCACTGTCCATTGAATTATAGACCAGTGTCCCTCTTGTATTAGGTGTCAAAGGTCAAAGGCGGTAAACACAACACTTTTGAAATTCATAACCATCAATTATTATTGTAATATTCTTAAGAGTAACCAGTACCGTACTTTTCCTAGGTAGTTCCAACGGCAATCTTTCAAGCCATCACGGGCATTATTGAAAAACTTGATCAGAATGAGAGGAATTCGGACTCTTATTTTGACCTTCCAAAGGCTGTTAACACTATTGCTCAAGAGCTTCTGTTGTGAAGCTGGAGAGGTGTGTGTTTTAGACCGATTGCTTCCTACTTAGAGGACAGGTGTCAGATTGCGTCAATCACAATCCGAAGAGGCGTCCCACAGTGCTTCATACTGGGACCTTTGCTCTTCCATCTGTATGTGACTAACTTGCCTGATTTGGGGTAGGGCGTGTCAGTATGCTAATGACACATCAGTTATGTTGTCGGGCTCTGACCTTTCTGCTTTCTCGGTGGGGTGCTGCTCTGATGTCCTGACGATGACGTGGGAGTAATTGTCTGCCTCTTAGTAATAAAAAGATAGGAGTGAATGCTTAATAAGATCAACACGGACACTGAATCTTTGTACGTTAATTTCAATCAGAGGTGTATTTCTAATATTGACTCTATAAAGTTGATATGTATTTATGTGAACTCTAGCATTAGCTGAGAACAACACATTCTTAATCTTCAATCTAGATTTAACAGCGCGTCTACTTTAATCCGTGGACTGCGTTATGTCATATCTTTGCAGAGTGTACAATTGTTGTACTTTGCATATGTCTGTCACGTTTTTCTTATTGAAGTTTCTATTTAACAACAAACCTAGCACCGGAGAGTCGTGTTACAATGCCCGGCCCCGGTAGTGGGGTCGAAGAGCGCCACCAGTTTTTCCCAACTAAATTGAAAAAGCTCCGCTGGTGTTGTGCGTGCGAGGTGGCTAGGCACGCTTATTAAATCAAAGGAACTCAATCTCAACTTAACAAGAAAACTCAATCTATAACTTAAGGAACAATCTATTTGCTACTAAGTATTTTTTTTAAAACACAGCAACAATACTACAGTAAAACCTTTGACTATTTAAATGCAAAGGAATGTCAAATGACTATTAAAGTAATTGATAAATAGAGTACAATATGGAGATTGTACGGAGACCAATTCTGCTGTTAACACTCGATACGGTATGCCTTACAACTAAATGCGCTAAACACTACAATCCGAAGTGATCACTTTGATTTTACCTTAGCTAATTACATATATGTGTATGCGTGCTAGTAGCTGCACCTATAAATGTAGCAATAATAGTAGGTAGTGATAAAGGCCACAATATTTAAATCAATTGACCCGATAAATGGATAAAAAAGAATAAAGTTATTGGAAATTAACTTAAAGCTTGACTGTCAATGCTTGATTTATATTAAAAAAAAGGAAAATTAAGAGCGATTATATTAATCGGTCAGATAAACAAATGAATAAATAAAAAATTAAATTAATAAGAGCTATCTTAGAGCTTGGCGGTCAATGCATGATTTATATTAAAAGGATAAGTGCGATTATATCAATCGGACAGAAAAATAAATGAATAACAAGACTTGGCTCTTTTAAGGCACAATCTATAGTGCAAAATTCATTATAATTAATCACAAAAAAAAGATAATAATAAAGTTAAATGCTTCTGTACGATACCCCCGTTAGATCCTATTCATCAAGCTTAGTCGTGGAGGCAGGAAGTATCTGGAGTAAATCCCAAGTACTGCTACTCGACGGCCCCGAGGGTAAAACTAGCAGAGAACCTGTAGCCCGGGGATAAGATTGGCTCTATTGTAGCCCGGAGCTAGGATCTGCAGCCAGGTAATAGAATTGGCCCGGAGTTGGGACTTGTAGTCCGGTATTAGAACCCTCCAATAACCCAATAATACGCATTAGACAAAGCCCCCTTACTTCAATAAAATACTATAGCCCCCCTTGCATAAATATACTTTCTTTATAAAACAAATCCCTTCAAAAATTATCAATAGATTTTCAATGACCATCAGCAAATAAAGGAAATACTACGGTACAGACAACTTGAATATAAAAAAGATAGGTATGAATCACCCCCAAAAGAAAATATAAACTTCCCCATATGATCAAAACTAAAGTCACATTGAAATAAAAATTATCATTTGATAAAATGGAGTAGATAAGATAACCCATAGAATGCAAATGGTGGAAAATGTACAAAAAAAAAGGTTAACACAGATAAGGCAATTAAATCGTTAATTTAGACAAAAAAACTGTAGCAATAATTACCTCGCTAATGTGTGAGGGTTGCTACAGAATCGACGGTCTCGGTTTAGTAGGAAGAGCTCGGAAGCTTCTGGAAATAAAGGAAAAGGCCATTAAAAACATGGCGTCCTCGTGCTTCACAAGCAATAGAAAAAAATTAATTCCAGAGAATAAGCTTACCTAGTGCAGTAGTTAAATCCCGATAAATCGGTCGTGTTAAAACACAATCAGCAACCAACACAATATATCCCCAAAGAAAGGGGTAGTATAAAATCACAATACTAAAAATTGTTGAGTCACTATGACTGAACTCAAGCAAACCTTCTCTTCTCACCGAAAGGTATTTCTAGGCCACATTATTGTCAGTTTTCAGTCAATTTGTCTTTTTCACTTCTACGAGATTAGAGGGGGGAGGGGATTGTAGGGCGGAGACAATTCCATACGCGGAATAATTCTAAGATAATAAACGACTTAGTTTTCGTTTTATTATGATGCTAAAACGACGGCGGGAGCCACAATTAATGCACTGAAAGTAAATGGTTCAACAAATACTAGGAAATACTCCTACGAAAACGATAAACCTTTAAAAATCTAAATCGAAAGCAACAATTACGGGAGGATGGCCCATTCCTATTACTCGGAACTAACAACCGAATATTGCTAGTGCAGGCCGCATGGAAAGATAAATATAAATATCTGAAACCAGCTGGAGCCAGAGGTCCCGAAAAGGTTTTATCAGAAGTTCTCAAACAAAAGTTGTGAAATATTTAAATCGAAAATAAAATATGAATTGACGGATCTAGTGAAGCTTAACAGTAGGCTTTATTAACACAATTCTTAAAAATATAGAACGGTTTGCTGGCCGTTCTACGGTAATGTAATATAAATCAAGCTAAGTTATACTAATACCATAATATTCTATAGCAGTGACTTGATTAAACCTAAGCGATCTATGGTTCGCTTATCAACTAAAATAAATATAGTCACAAAGTGTTATAAAAGCTAATACAAATATATCGTTTACCTATATTTAGAATAAAATTAATTTACATTAATAAATGCGGCAATTCTAAGCTTATTGACAGCAAATCGAATTAATTAATTTAGAATTAATTAACCGAAGAGTATTGACCTCTTTTCAATAATTCTTACCGCAAAATACAGCGTTTTTTTCGCTAAATGCAGCGTATAAAATGAAATTTTAAAATATTTTACACTGGCAAAATCGGACTGTTACAATTGCTTAGTTATGAAATGTCTTTCTAGGGTTCTTAACGTTTTCACGGTTGATATTTTCAGAAATTAGAAATGTACTGTGAAAATGCTTGCCTCGTCTTCATCACAGGCATCATGAAAAGAGTATTTCAAGCGATTGGGTATTCTGACCACACCCTCACTCTATTTTGTGGCACTGGTTCCATTTGTTCAAAAAATGTTGGTCTTTTCTTTACCAACAGAGATGGATGACGACCAAAGGTACAATTGAGCTTCGTGTCCGTCCAAATTGCTCGGTTTGCTTCGTTGAGAGACCCTGTTACTGGGATATAAGCGAGTTTTAACTTTTGTCCCCTGAACTAATGAGGGTTGAGGAAACCGTAGTCTCCACGTTTGCAAAGGAGAAATGCCTACTGTTGTAATTTTGAATTTTAATCTCTCTGTGAATTTCAATTGTATAAATGTTCAATATTTTTTTTAAATCTAAATTTTTATAATTATAATTGTTTTAGTTTATTGTAATTTGTATTTCTTAATAATTTTAAGGCTTTTGTGATGTTGCTTTTTAATTCTTTATAAGATCTTGTTTGCAAAATAGAGAATATAAAATAAAGCCCAAGCAAAAAGACACAGGTCTGCGAAATAAAATTTTTCAAAATTATAGTTTGATAGCTGATTTGTGTATAATTTCTAGTGCTGATTTCAAAAGTAAAATCCATTCTTTTCTATCACGTCAGATTATCTCACAACAGAGGGACCTACTTTGGGTAAAACTAACGCAATTTTCACAGTTGTTCTTAAGGTTGTAGCTTTTATTGCACAGGTAAGAGATGTCTTAGTTTACATTTACGCAATAGAATATCGAAGAATGTTAAATTCTCTTTAGTCAGAAGCCCTTTCGTTTCTCGTCAATACTTTTAGTGGTTTCCTTGCTGTGGGCATGTTCAAGATAGTCTCTTTTAAATATCCAGTAGTAATCCGCTATCATGTTGACATTACATCTTCCTTGCTGCCTTCTTTCCGTTTCCTTGATGTCTTGATGAAACCTTTCATTAGCACCTAGCCTCTGCGGTCTAACTAATCGCAATCATGCGTAGTTGCATTTTATGATCAGCTGTTTGTACGTTGCGTTCTTTACCCATGTCTAGACGATCCAGCAAATTGCTTTCAAGAGGTCTCGTAGTGTAGTGGTCAGATTCTGCGCTTCTGATACGACGGCCCGGGTTCGATTCCCGTCGGTGGTAAGAGATACTTTTAATTTTTTTTATGGTTATATTTGTTTCTTTTTATAAATTTGGGTTAGCTTCGGTTAGTTTTGTTAGGTTGCGCCCCGGAGCAAGCGGAGGGTGATGCGTGAAGTTAACAGTACTCCTTTAAATTCTAGACCTCCCTTGATACGTCGCAAACAGCTGAATAAAACGCAACTGCACATGATTGCGAATGGTTATACCGCAGGGGCTAGACGTAAGTAAACCTTTCGCCCTGCTCTTCACTGATATCACCAAAATTTGAAAGGAAGTGGAGGAAATGGACTTGTATGCTCATGTTACAGCCCAGCTTCTTGAAGTAGTCCAGCATGTCAGGGACGATTGCTCGATAGTTTGGGTCCTTTCTTTTTCTCAAAAATTTAATACAACTAGTTTAAAAGATACCCAAGCTGCTTTCTGTTGTATTAATTTGTTGCTCAACGTTAGCATCCCTTATGACTTTCCCGATGTCAGGTCCAGTGAATACTCCTTCTTTTAGTTTTGCCTTGGATAAACCAGGAAACTGCTTGAATGAATGAATGATCTAAGGGGGTATTAATGCACTGCGACCTGTACAGATCTATTATGTCCCCCTTCCATGGTGCTTCCGTTGATGTGAAAAACTGCTTACAAAGGTATGTAAAACATTCTCCTTTTGGTTGGTTAACGCCTTCACAAATTGTTTCATTAACCCCAATTTAATGTGAAGTGGTGGGAGTAATACCTTTTTAGGATCTTAATGACTCTCCTTCGCAACATTTTAAATTCCGGCCTAAAGGGTTTTTCTCAGTGGCCATTCTTTTTTGACGTAGTGTTGGTTTCTCTTACCACTATCCCATTCGCAGAGAAATCAAGAAAACTTTCTGTAGCCATTCTATTGGCCAAGCAACATGAAAATCATTTTTAAATCGCCACATACCGTCCACAAATTTTGTTCAAGACCAGCTCAAGATTTTCATAAGATTCTCTCAAGTGGACTGAATATGGACTGAATGTCCGACAGGCACCGAAGCATACTTATTACCGTTGTGTAGAAGAACTGCTTTTAGGCTTCTTTTCGACGAATTAAGGCTTATACTCGATCTTAAACTTGCCATAACTCCAGAAAAATCACTGCAATAAACAAGGCCACCTTCTTGAGAGAAAAAAGGCGCAAATTCTTTTTCTCTACTTCGATACCAATAAAGGAAGTACCCGGAGCCAACAAATTTTTTTCTTTTAATTTAGATCCTAAAACTTCTGCTGAGTCTTTTAGAAGCCCTAAGTCTGTAACTAAATCATTTAGCTCAGATTGAGTGAAAAGTAGGTTTGCTTGTGCCATGGTGCAATCACCGTCAACATCACTATCACAAGGTGGAGGACTTGGTTTAGGGTCATCTAAAATATCATCCAGATTACCTGGAGAAGAAGGTATTGGTACTTCGGGTCCATGAGGTATAGGGCGAATGTCAGATGGAGTGTCGGGATAAGAAATCTACTTTTTATTTTTGAAATTTAAATTTTGCACCTTACACGATTAAAAATAGCTGTCGTCACTATGATTTTTAGGCTTCCTCCAAACCATTGGTATTCCAAAACGAAAGGACTCGTTTTTACCCTGAAACCACTGTAATAGTTCTTCAACATAGACGGCACAAACTTTATGAGGGGCCCAAGGCTTTAATCACCTAACTGAATGTCAAAATATGCAAAGTGCACTTTTCTAACAAAATACGAAATCTTTCTTGTTGCTTTTTAATTGCATTCTTCTTCTTAGTCGTAACTCGGTTCCGAGTATGGTGACCCCTCGTGTTACTCAGAGCTGATAACCGCCCGCCATGTTTCCCTGTCTTCTGCTGCTCTCATCACCTCGGTCATAGATAGATTAGTAAGACTTTTTATTTGATCTATGAATCTCACGGGTGACCGACCCCTTCTTATTTTACCATCGACCTTGCCTTGTATGCACAGTTTTTCCATCCCGTTTCGTCGGATTACATGACCAAAGAAACGTAGTATATGACGTTGAATTGTCGGTATAGTAGCCGATTGTTGGTATCAATATTTAATTCTCTTAAAATGGAGAGGTTGGTTCTCCGCGCAGTCCAAGGAATTCTTAACATGCGTCGGTAGCAAATCATCTCAAAAGCTTCAATTCTTCTGCGACACGCTGCGTTAAGTGTCTAGGATTCAGAGCCATATGTAGCAATAGGAAACACAGGGCGCTCATTAACCTTTTCTTTGTTTGTTTTATGATGTGGTGATCTTTTCAAATTTTGGTCAATTGAAATAATGCCGATTTTGCCATCCCTATGCTTCTTTTCACCTCTGCTTCGCAGTTACCGGTGTTCGAAATACGTGCCCCGAGGTAAATAACTTCATCTCTTCTTGGTATGTCCCGAATATTTTCAAAATGTTGCGATAGGGTGTTGGCTCTATCTACTACCAGAATACAGCTGTTTGACCGATTAGGTTTAAGACCAGCTTCCTCACTGTATATTTCAATCCGCTGTAGGATTTCCGTCATATCTTCTTCTGAAGTAGTCAGAATTGTTGTGTCGTCGGCATATCTTAGATTCGAGATCTTCTGGCCACCTATCGATAAACCTCCGTTCCAGTTCTTTGGCGGATAATCCATTCTCCGTAGATGTTAAACATGATGGGAGAAAGAACGCAGCCCTGTCGTACACCTTTACTGATAGTAAAGCTCTCTGATGTTCCGTTATTTATACGAACGAAGTCACTGTTAGTATAGTATAAGGTCTTTATTTAATATATTAAATGTTGCGGTACTGCCATTTCCCTTAAAACCGTCCATAGGTGGTCCCATTTGACGGTATCGAAAGCCTTTGAGTAGTCTAGAAAACAGAAGATCGCTGGTACATTAAATCCATGGCATTTTTCAATTATTTATCTAATATTAACAAGTTGATCTCTGGTTCCTTTACCGGGAATAAGACCGGCTTGTTCTTTCGAAATTTGTGGAAGCTTTAGTCGCTCTTGAATTATGTAGAGCATTATTTTACTCGCATGGCTTATTAAAGTTATTGTCCTATGATTTTCACAAACATCTTTTGCCCCTTTTTTGTGCAACGGAATGTACACTGATTCCGTCCACTCTGTTGGCCATCTTCCGTTTGACCATATTTTGTTACAGATATGATGGATAATGTCTAGTCCCACTTCTCCGGTTGCCGTCAACATCTCAGTAACAATTCCATCTGGTCCTGCCGATCTTCTACTCTTTAGTTTTTTAAGAGCTGCTTCCACCTCAGTTCTAAGTATCGGTGGCTCAAGTTGTTTTGGATTTTACCACAAATATAGCAGAAACAATCTGGTAAATTACGACATCCTCTAGAAGCCATTGTTTATAAATCAACCACCAAACTGTTTAAAAAAGAACACCATTTCATAAAACCTCAAACATTATGTGATCAGCACAGAGTGAAGCGAAAAACAGAAGGAGAATAACAACTGTAACAGCACCGAACATTAACAAGATACTCGAAGGTCCACTCTCAGTAGGCAGTTTTGATGTAGCGCTTACAAAGGATATACGCCAGACTTCCACGGAACGATTAGATACGAGGGTGATACGTGGCATGAGTCCTGAGCAGTTAACCAGCATTTTACCAGGTTCCGTGAAGGGGCTAGGAGGGAAATGCTGGGGGCGGGGCGTATAGTGAACCTTCTAGCACCGAACATTAACAATAGACTAGAAGGTTCACTCTAAGTCCCGCCCTCAGCATTTCCCACCTTGTCCCGTCGCGGAACCAGGTGAAATGCTGGTTAACCGCTCAGGCTTCGTGCCACGTTTCACCCCGTTTCGTCTAAAGTCTGGAGTCTCGACTTTGTAAGCTCCAGATAAAAACTGCCGACTGAGAGTGGACCTTCTAGTCTCTTGTTAATGTTTGGTGCTTCTAGTCTATTGTTAATGTTCGGTGACAACAGTACACTGGAAAGCGGTGGCAAGGGAGAGCTGTGGCAACAGACAGGCTCTAACACGAAAGATGTGCAGTAGAAGAAGATAGTGAGCTAGAATCGGAAAGTGATGCCATTTTAACCGGATTACTCTAATTTTAGTTAGTAAAGCTCTCCAGTGTGAAAATAGCTAGTTCATTGCAAAAGCTGTATTCCTTTCTCACATTAATTCTTGAAAGTATTTATTACCAAATATAAAATTTATTTGGGAATATTGGGTAAAATTAGCCACAGCTGGACATGCTGTTTGTAATAAAACTGTACGTGATAGAATTGCTTCACTATTTTTCTCGTAATCAGCGCTAAAAATACAATAAAAATTACTGATTATATTTGAGACAATTTTTACTTGGCAGACCTCTGATATCATTGTGCAATATTTGTATATGCAAAAAATAACAACTAAAACACCAATGTTTTATTGTGTGCTGTTAATATTTTTCTCCACAACCAACCACTTAGTCTTAAAGGAAACAGCGATTACCATAACTTCAAGTATATCGGCTGCTAGTTGCCTAATTTTATTAACCCGGTAAGATGCTTCCATAAGCCTTAAAAATGAGCGTTGTATAAAATATAAATTTCACTATCGAAGATAAGAAGTATTGCATCATCGGTGTAACAGACAACCTGATTGTTACGATGACCCATTCTGTAGTCGATATTGCTTACGTTGGATATAATTTCGCTCATGATCAGCATAAAATGCTTAAAACCTTATGACGGCGCTTGAAGGTATTTCTTTTGTTGAGGTGTCTTTCGTTTAAATTCTGGTGCTGTTGTTGGTCTCAAATTTACTATTTTGCTGTCGACATTATTTTTTGATAGGATTTATAGGTCTGGCCCAGTTAAAGTTTTTGTGAAATTTACTAAGCAAATAAAAATACTGGTTTATATTGTTTATTATATATTTAATTTTATAGTATTCATTGTTTTAATTAATAATTGCTTACACATTTAATTATAAATATGATAATAATATATTTATAATATCCATGCCGGCCCTCATATTTAAATAATTATATTCATTTATACAGTGGAGTATAGTAAAATACGCAACTTATATATGTATTATGCACACGGATGGATTATATTCACATTTTATTCACGTTTCGAAAAAATCGCTTTTGCTTCTTAAAAAACATTTTTTTTTCATGTACAGGGACTACAAAAGTTTGACAAATGCTATGATGGCGTAAGAGAAAAATACCTATATTTTTAATATTTGACAAAAATTCAAATTAAAAAAGTCATTTGAATTTTAATAAGCATCCAAAATCTGAAAGTTCAGTTAAATTCGATCGAATTTAAAAAACTACATTTCGGCATTAAGAAACAATTTTACTACCATGAAATACAAATGTCATAATTCAAAAAGTCTACCCCTTATTCCACAGACCTTTCTTTGATTTTTGATTTGTTTTTAATATTGGCTAGTATCTTAGAAACCAATAAAAATATCAGGTATAATGGTAGCTGCTTTATACCGCCCAATTAAAAATTATGCATGTGCTTGCAAAAAAAATATTCTTCCTAACTTTTGCGGAAAGTATCTCTTAAAGCACTAGTCAGGAAAATAACTATTAAACACTTGCATAGAAAATGTTGCCAATAGTCAATTTAACTGTTTTTTTTTCTCATTTTCATAAGTGCTTGTATGAAACATTGTTAGGTGTTAGTTACGCTTTGTACAGCACCTCTTAAAGAGTTTCACTTTAAAAATAAGACAAATATTGCTCTACCTGTAATTTATGTATTTTATTATTTATTTATTTATTTTATTTATTTATTGATGGCAGTGCCATTTTTTAACAATAAAACAAAAGTATAATCAAGCCTAAATCTAACATGTGTATGCTATAAATGAGTCAACAGCCTCACATGCACTAACAGATGAACAGAAAATAGAAAGCAAAGAGGTAATAATAACATTTCAAAGCACATACAAACTATTCCTATAAAGAGTTCCCACAAATCAAGCTATTCACAGAATAAAACAAAGTAAGCTAATGTTAACGGTATACTACAATCTAGCAAGGTTCACCCGAAACAATTGCATTTCAAAAGGCTTAAGTGGACAGAAAGAATTTAGGAGAGGATGTTGGTTAGCAAGAGACATCGATCTGGAAACAAAGGATTTTTTTCCGTAGTTGGTCCGGTGATATGGTTGATAAAAGGCTGGGATGTCTCTCGCATTAAAAGGTGGTACATATAAAGTGATGTTGGAAGTGAGATAGGGACAATCAACAAGGAAGTTAAGAATTTTAAAGAGAAGGAGAAGGTCGTGTTTGTTTCTTCTTTCTTGAAGTGATGACAGATTTAGCCTCTGACACATTTCATCGTAGTATTCACTGTCTCTAAAGAATTTAAAATGAATACAATGCATCCATTTCTTCTATACACGCTCAATCCTGTCAATATGGCAAGCATATTGAGGGTCCCACACCGAGGCAACATAGTCCAAAAGACTTCTAACAAGACTGCAATATAGAATTTTAATGGAACGCACAGTAGTAAAGTCAAAAGTATTTTGTCTAATGAATCCCTACATTCTCAGTGATTTACCTATGATTGATGTTATGTGAGGAACAAATGATAACCTATCATCGAGAATAATTCCCAGATCCTTTACGCTTTTAACTGATTGTAGAGTTGCACCATCAATGAAGTAATGAAAATTAGTTTTAAATGTACGACGGGAAAATATTATGAGACTGCACTAACCTAAACTGCTGATTGATGATTTCTGGAGACAGTAATGAACTTAGATATTTAGTTACAAGATTTTCAACAATTTTTGGGATAGTATTGATGATACATATGGGTCGGTAAGTTTTTATGTTGGACTTGTCTCCATTCTTATGTATTGGGACAACAAAGCTTGCCTTCCAAAATTTAGGAACAACTCCACTTACCAATGATATATTGAAAATAAGGTGTTGAGGCCTAGCGAGAATAAAGGGGCAATTTTAAAGAAAAATAGGATGAATATTATCGGCACCTGGGCCCTTGTGAGGATTCAAACTAATAAGTTCGGCACATATGTCACTTATGGAAATAAAGCAACTGTGAGCATTAATATGATTTAGTGACAACTCCTGATTCCGCTGCATGTCACAGTCAGAATAAACCGAGGAAATTTGCTCTGTAAACAGGTCGGCAGCTCCGGGACCCATCCCCGCGCAATTGTCAAGAATGAGTAGATTAGGTATCTCAGACGTGCTGCGCCTAGAATTACAGAAGTGCCAAAATAATTTAGGGTTAGTAGAAAGGTTACTTTCAGCGTTTTGGACAAATATTCTATAACATTTCCGGGAAAGGACTGCACACTGAGACCTTACGTTTGAGAAAACTTTGTAGTCGTGAGCGGAATTGTTTTTGTAACTTTTATGGGCAATCTTCTTCTGTATTATTAGGTCAATTAGGTCCCGACTGAACCACTTAGGAAACACTCCACTGGGCACCTTTTTGACTGGGACAAACAGATCGAAGCAACCATAAAGAATGTCATAGAATGTGTTTACCATAGAATCCGCATCCGGATTATATAACAGGTTATCCCAGTAGAAAGTGCCCAAGTAATCATTTATCAATGTGAAGTCCATAGATTGGAAGTCATAGTAATAGTCTTCAACTCCAGAGCTAACAACTCTGTGACGGATTGCGGGATAGCTAGGTCAAAAGGGGGAGGGGGGAGGGTGGATGATGATTATCAATGGGAACCAGAGGATCACAATTATTAACAATAAACACTTTATGAGAAAGGACTAAATCTATAAAAACTCTATTTGCATTATGAGTAAAATTATTTTGAAAAAGATTATGAAAAGCACAAAGGTCTGAGATTGTAGCAATTTTTGGGCGACCTGAGGGACAGATACATCATCAGAAGGAACACCCACTGCACATATGTCCTCGTTAGTCCATGTGGCCTTAGGCAGGTTAAAATCCCCAGCCAAACACAGCTCAGCCTCTGGGTACTTCTCAGAGATCATGTCAACTGTCTCACCAACCATTAAGTAATGATCAACTGTAGATTCGGGAGGCAAGTAAACACAGCCGAGGATGCACCGCACCTTTGGGGAGCCAATGGCTACATGAACTTATTCGAGAGGTGCGGTAGTAGGAAGGAAGGTGCAGGTTACTGATCTGCGTATGGCCAACACCCAACCACTTCGAAAGACAGAATGGTCTATCACACTCAGTTCTGCATCTGGGATGTCATCACGCAACTTGGTTTCCGTCAATATTATAACCTGGTGCAGAGCTGCGTTACATGTGGGAGTAGTAAGCTTTGTTCGCAGGCCACGTACATTCTGGTAGTAAATGCTAAGATTAAATAATTGGCTAGGACGCTGGCCGTCAGGTCTAGTTTTCCTGAATGTCCACAATGCGCGGAACACCCCTGATGTACCTCACCTGGATGTCCTTCCCACCTTTGGATGTACGTTCCTTAAGTTCGCTCCAGACCCATTTGTCCATTTCTTGCTGTTTGCGCGTGAGATCAAGATTTAGGTAGATATTTTTACCTGTGAGCTTACCGCGACAGCGCATCAAATCAAGTATATCTTCATGCGAATTCAAGGAAATTGTGGTGTAATTGGATTTACATGTTCTTCTTCTGCAGAGGTAGAATATAGGAAAAAAATATTACACTTGGTTTAATCTTTAAAGGTGTCTTCATTTATTTAGTACTTCAACAATAAAGAAAGTTTTATAATCCTTCTTCTTCTTTACGTGTCATCTCTTCTTAGAAGGTTGGCTATCATCATGACGATTCTTGCTTTGGATGCGGCTGCTCGGAATAATTCTATTGATGTACAGTGATACCACTCTCTCAAGTTCTTCAGCCATGAAGTGCGTCTTCTCCCCACGTTTCGTTTGCCCTGTATTTTTCCTTATATTATTAGTTGTAGCATGTGTTACCTTTCTCCGCGAATAACGTGACCCAGGTAAGCAAGTTTTCTTGTTTTTACAGTGTCCATTATCTCTGTTTTCTTGCCTACTGGTCTTAATATTTCTGTGTTTGTTACCCGCTCCGTCCAAGAAACCTTAAGTATCCGTCAATGCACCCACATTTCGAAAGTATGGAGTCTTTTTAAGTCATCTTTGTTCGTTGTCCACGAATCCATTCCATATAGAAGGATTGAAAAAACATAACATTTGGCCAATCTGATCTTAAGTTTGATATTCAGGTCTCTAGTGCATAATACTTTCCGCATGTTTGTAAATGCAGCTCTAACTTGCTCTATTCTGGATCTTATTTCTCGCGAGTGTCCTCCAGTCTCGTTTAACATAGTACCCAGGTATTTGTACTCTCTCACTCTCTCGACTTCCTCATTGTGAATATACAGACTACCCTGAACATATGCTTTACTGATGATCATAAATTTTGTCTTCTTGGTATTAAGTGTAAGACCAGCTTCTTCACTACTATTCACGATTCACGATTTTTATAATCCTAAGACTGTTAAATTAGTTATCGAGTACACAATTTTATAAAACGCAATATTCTACTTCTATTATAAAGCAAACTCATCGGAAATAATCAAAGACATATAAAAAATAAGCACATTTGTTTACTAAATATGAAGACGCAAACATCGTTCCCCTTCTTCTTTCCCCTCTTATAAAATAGTACGCAAGCCGTACTATTACTTACCGCTACTGCGGCGCTGCTGCCGATGACACCTAAGAGTATGTCTGTATCGTGAAAAATCGGCAGCTTTTTTTTTAATAATGTGACAGAAAAATTACATTTATTAGAAGAGCATGTCAAAATATAAGTTTTTCACTTTAAAGTAATCAAAATGGGAACACAAAAAATGCAAAGTGTCTATTTACTGCTAGAAACTTTATGTAAACTGAGCCCTATTTCGCTACTTCACACTTCACATTGTTCATGAAATCAGCGGTACTCCCTTTTGCCGTGCACGCCGACAACGTCACTTGTCTAGAAGGAACTGACCGCCATGTTCATGAAATATATAATATACAGTCATTTCAATCCAAATATTACATTCCATGCGTAAGCAAATAAACTCATAGTCATATTCTGCAAACATTATTTTAGAAAAGTAAAGACCTATTTTTAGCTATTTCTTTTTCTTTGTCAACATTTTTAGTTGCAAAACGTTATGGAAAATTAATTAACGCTTCAAATGCAGTTGATGATATATGTCATGCAGCAGAAAAATAGGTAATCCTAAACAATTATGCTATCAATATTACTTAACATAATTATTTAATATAATAAGAGGAACCTAATTCAACTTGATTTACGAAAAGAAATGCGGAATACTAATTTTCTTTCATAAAATTAATATATCAATGTGGAACTATATTTGGACACCTAGCAAACAATCAAGCGTGCTCATTTTCTATTGGTCGTATTCGCGTATCTATACAAACGCTCTTCGATGTCACTGGTCGGTGGGATGGAGTGACTTTGTCAACATTTTCTATTTTGTGTTTTCGTTCCGTTTTGTTTGCTTCTGTATTGCCAATTGCCTTTATTATTGAAATTAATTCAGGGGGATGTTTTCGACCATATTTTGGGTTAGTTTTGTTTGTTTGCGCTCCCGAATCGAGCATGAAGTGTTCAAATATTTGAAGAGAAAACGTAACGAGAGATTCTGTACGCTCGAGACAAATAAGTTTCAGGTTTCAGGTAAAAAAAAACTCAAAAGAAATCAATTTCCGCATTCCATTAGAAAACTAATATAGAATACTTAATTTCTTGTTATTTTTGTTAGAAAAATTGTTATTTTTGATAGCGCTATTGTTAATTGGACCCTAAAAATACTTTTTCATAAAACAACAAATATTTTTAACAAAAATACAGAATATGTGTGCAATATACTAATAATAAATACCATAAAGAAGTTGCCAAGTGGCATATATGACTTTTTTGGCGATCACTTTTTTGAAGAAACGACGGCCACTTCCATGCGTTAATAAAACACGTCTTGAGAAAATGCTTTAAGATAAGAATTCAATATGAGGTAACCCAAAGAACCCAGGCATTGCGTCAAACCGGAATACGAAGTATGAACACCAATATAATTTTATTTCGTAATGAATGAAATTTGTTTTGTTTCTTTATATAATTAGTATTATTCCCAAGTCGACCACCATGGCGGCTAGCGACACCCTATAATTAATTTGTAATCAACCCTTTAATCAATAAAATTATCAATTAAAAGTAAATTGTTTTTTCCCGAACTTTAACTTAAAATTTATTTTTTTAGTTATGTATGTACATATTTCAATATTAACAAATAATTCTTTTATGTCTAGTCATTTTCATTTTTGTAATGGCTTATTAATTTCTGCTTGATAGCAGGCTTATTTGAAAGTTACCTGATTTTAAACAGGTGCCCCCTAAAATGCTACACCGTCGACGGGAGAAACATGACGCAGGCGCGTCATTGTGGCCGTACATGAATGTAATGTTTGAGGAGCTTCCGTCGCCATCTTCATTATTTTCATTCATTACTTTACGTTAATATTTCTAATGTTGGCATGTAAACATTTCATAATTTATGAATGACCTGCTCTGTCTATTCTTTCTTATATGTCTGGAAATAATGGATTATTTTTGTAATCAAAAATCAATTATTAATTTTGTTAGTCGCCCACCTCTAGCAATGAGCTTTTTCTTAAAATTAAAACTATTATAACAATTCAACGAAGGGAGAATACGTGCCTTTTCCCAGGTGCCATCGAGAATAAGACGGAGTCGCGGCAACATTTCAACCAATACGCTCATTTCTTTTCATATCAGGTGACATTTTCTAACCAATGGTATTATTATCATTTACAAGACGATTAAATAGACGCATGTGTTACGGCTTGATATCAAATACGAAATATAATAAAATTTGTCCTTTAAATAGAGTCTAACATATTTATGTTTTGTTTCAGGTAAGAGAAAAATATGTTCTCAAAAGCACCGATCAGTAAGCAGTTTCCGTAAGTACATTTTAGATTTTTGCTTTAGTAAAGCTATAACCAAGCTATAATTCGATATCTTAATTTGATGTTAATCCTAATGGATAGGTAGATAATTATCACACACACATTAAGTTAAATAATTACACGGCAATTATTTAAACAACGATGAATACGAGCCTACTTCGACTTATCAGTACAACAAATAAATATACACTAAACAAGTTTATATAGAATGGAATTTCGCATAGTGATAAGAGTTCATTAGATTTAAGCAGATAAAGCAGAAATTGTCACCGATGTTCTTTATTCAGACCCTGAACGAGCAGTAATAAATCAGCGAAACGTTGCACTTGGATAAATAAGTATCTTACTACCCTTCAACAATCCACGATTTAAACTCTGTTATGGTTTAAGGAGACAAAGTACTAAATACACACCATGTGACCTCGGGCATCAAAGACAACAATGCTAGAGGTAAATCACTTTATGATTACATTACAGGTATCAACCTCAACATTTTAAACAGAGGTACTGCACCAACTCTTATTGACTCCAGGAATCAAACCATAAACACCATATAACACTCGCCTCGGCGCGCGGCGGGCATATATCAATCAGTCACAAACTGGAATGTCTCTGACAAGGTCACCATGTCATATCATCGCTGGTCAACCTTTGAGCTTAACTCAATTAAGGCGCCCAGGAAGCTATTTAGAGATCCCCGAAGGACGGATCGGACTCTGAAGAACCTACGGGAAGTTGAGGGGAATACACCTAAAGACAATGGCAGCCTGGAAGGACATACGCTAGGCTTACAGACCGCCATAACTAAAGCTTTCTAAAAATCTTGTCACACAATGGTGGAACCAAGAGCTGAGAGAACTCAAGAGGACAGCGAGAAAATCTTTTAACAGAGCAAGAAGAACCAAAGCTCAAGCCGACTGGGCACAATACAGCATAAATCTGCGGAAAAAACTAGTTAGAAAAAAAAAACAGAAAGCGGCCTAGAGGGTCTACTGTGAGGAGATCGAGGATCGCTCACAGACTGAATGGTTCTACAAAGTCGTCGCAAAAGACAAAGATCGTGACCTATGTCTACTAACAAGGGAGGACGGCACCAAGATCGCTAACGTACAAGAGAGTCTTCAATTGTTTATGCAGACCCATTTCCCTGGTTCGTCGGCAACAGACGACAGGAACTGGGCAGACGAGACAAACTTTCAACCTCTGATATGTAGTGGCAAAGTGCCAACTAAATAATCAGTGAAGACAAAATACGATGGGCAATACTAAGCTTTTTACCCTTCAAATCGCCAGGTACTGCCGCACTTGATAAAAGTGTTCTCGGCATGCCTAGTGCTGCATTACCTCCCGAAGACATGGCGAGAAGTAAGAGTGGGGCAGGAACGATGGATTACACTGCCCCCAAAGCCTACCGACCAATCAGCCTAACATCCTTTGTGATGAAGACTCTGGAGAGGATATGTGAGCGATATTTGAGGGAGTGTGTACTGGTCAACCGACCACTGTATCCCAACCAACATGCGTATACTTCTGGAAGATCGACCGACATGGCCTGTTATTCATCAGTGAGCTGGATCGAGAGATCGCTGGATAATAAGCAGTCCACCTGAGGTGTGAGGGTGCGTTTGATAAAACCACCTTTGGAAAAATCAATGCAGTCCTATCAAACAGGAGCCCTTCCGGCTATCAGTGGCTGGATTTTAAACATGTTCTCAAAGAGACCCGTGCAAATAAAGATGGAAGACACTGTAGTGAGAGGCATCGTTGCCAGAGGCTCCCGCAGGGAGGCGTTCTGTCACCACTGCTATGAAACCTTGGTCTCGACAGCCTTTTGAATTGCCTCAACTCAGTCGGATACTACACCAATGCATATGCAGACGATCTTACGATCCTGCTCAATGGAAAGTTTGAAGGAATTTTGTGCAATCGTATGCAGAGACCCCTTCGCTTAGTCGAACAGTGGCGTAGGGAGCACTTCCTATCTGTAAACCCCCAGGAAGGCGGAAATGGTGCTCTTTACCAGAAAAGGAAGGACGAAGTCACTACGGCCTTCGACCCTCCTAAACACATAACTAAATTTTGCGTCTGAGGTAAAATTCCTTGGGGTCATCTTTAATGCTAAATTAACCTGGAATTTTAATCTAAAACGAAGAGTAAAGAAGGCATACATTTCTTCAACCAGAGCCTACTGCCCCTAGCTATTTATCTAAGGAGGCTCTGACTACATTACTGAGGCTCAGAGTCATTGGCGTGCAACCCAGCCTAGAATGTTAAGAGACTAGACACCACCTATGGGAAGGGGCAGTCTGAAGACTGCCACTACTGTAGGCCAGCACAGCCAGCATACCACCCAAGTTTGTCTTCGACAAACTATATGATATAATCAAATGAGCCTATAACCGAAGGTGCGTGTAACACTTTCGTGGATGGCTCAAAAATCTAGGAAGGAGCAGGCTGTGGAATGTACTCCCGAAGCTAGTGAATTGAACTCAAATGGTCTCTGGAGGGACACGCAAGCATAGTTCAGCCTGAACTTGCTGCTATATCCACAGCCGCAAAAGAGATTGTTCGCAGGAATAATTCTACACGGACAGTAGACAAGCACTACTGGCACTGAAAGGATATAAACGCACAGCCAGGTCAGTACTAGAATGCCACAATTCACTGGAGGATGCCAAAAACAGAATTTCTGTGTGCTGGTTTAAAGGACATGCATAGTGCGAAGGTAACAAATTAGCGGATTAATTGGCTAGAAAGGCAGCCGGTTCAGACATTATGGTAGCCGTCTCTTTAAACCTACCTCTCGCGACGTATATATGATAAACAATATCACCCATAAAGACTTTAGGGCAAGATGGGACGAAACAACTAACTGTCAACTGGCCAAGGAGCTACTAAGCTTCCCTAATGAGTCTGCACCTGATACCTGGGTATGTCTAAGAAGAACCTACCATTCGTGGTGGGGATTCTGACTGGACACTGCCAGCTAAGAAAACATCTCTACATGATGCGATTATGTGAGACACCTCTATGCAGGGGCTGTGAACAGGAGGACGAAACAGTAGAGCATCTGCTCTGCGATTGCGACGCTGCTGTTTCGGAACTAAGGGATTCCATTTTGGGAGAACGATGGCCAACCATGGCTTTTCTCAGAACAGCGTCCTTGGGCAACATCGCCGCTTTACACGGATTGTTTGACCTAGGGAGGACGCACTGAGGGTCCAGTGGGGCCTAAGTGCTCTGGCCTCTCAAGGCCACCCTCACACCATTTCCAGGTTCCAGTAGTAAAGACACGTGACACAACATAAAAATGGCTGAAATATGGTATAACAAGCTCGTGTTTTAAGGTCTGCAAGACTATAGAAACAATTCAATACCAAGCTGCCTTAAAGTCTCGTGATACCTTGGGTCTCGCGAAACATTTGGTGAATTATTATTTTCTTGATATCTATATACAGCGAAAGGAAAGCAAAGTTTTTCAATACTACTTCTCAACTTTTTTTCAACCTGTCCAAAAACTTAGGTACATACATACGTTGCAAACGCATAAACGTTATTCCAAAGTCAAAGTGTGAGATGACATTAGCTCTAGAACGGTGCTATTTATCCGAAATATCGGTCCTCCCAAACGTACCAAACGTACTTACTTTACTGGTTTTTATCTTCTATACAATACTTACTTTTCTTATTGAATCAGCTTTTACTCGGTGAAAATTCATTTCATATAAAGGTTTGGGAAGTAACAAATGTACTTTTATTTCCACAAAATTGTGTACTTACCAAACCTTTAGCATTTTATAATAAAATATAAAATGCCTTTAGTTACCTTTTTGTATAATGAGTAGCTGCGTTTAATAATAGAAATACGTTGAAAGCTAAAATCTTGGCATATGCCTCCCCGCCTTTTTTACACTACAATAAGAGAGAATTAAAAACTAAATTTTTTACTTTATTAAAGAGTTTATGTTATTAATTTTAGGGAATTATTAGGTGTATTTCAATTTATTCACTGGCAAATCATCTGTCGTCACTTTGGATATATATGGGGCCACTTTGTCTATGATTCTCCTGATCGTGGTGAGGTTTGACATAATTGCAGCAGTGTTTTACAAAGATCCATTGTTATATACATGATTGTTTAAAAGGTACATTAAAGGGACTAAATACCAGGATCTTTTGATGTTGAGGGCCATCTTCCGGGAAGATGCTTCATGTATAGCGGACTATAACTACCATACTACGAGTAAAATATAGTATAGAGAGTTGAATTCGTACTAAATTAAAAATGTAGATCCTTGTCATGTTTTGTAATTACTCATTTTAATGTACGTAATGTTTGTTGTACGGATTGCTATAATATACAATACTGGAACCGCTTCTTTTT
>MU183275.1:204406-215168 GCA_016904865.1 Pissodes strobi | reverse complement strand
ATTAATACCATTAAAGAATGCATTATAAACAGTAAATTTCTCTTATACGCTGATGATTTAAAAATATACCGGACCATAGGTGGGTTGGATGATTGCCTTCTGCTGCAGCATGATCTGGACAGATTGGAAACATATTGCGCACAGAACAATTTATTTTTAAACTTAACTACATTCTACGACCTTTGCTAAAAAGAAAAAAGTCACAGTCTTTAATTACACCTTGAGCACGATCGCATTAAAACACCTGGATAAAGTTAAAGATCTCGGCGTCACACTCGACAGTCAGTGGACGTTCCGTCCTCATTTTGATAACCTAATAATGGAGGCAAACAAAATGCTTGAATTTATAAATAGGACGTGCAAGGGATTTAGGAGCCCAAATGCCTTCTATACTTTGTACCAATCATACGTAAATAATAAAAGTTTTGCCTCAATAATATGGAGCCCACACTATAACGTACACATAAGAAGAATATAATCGATCCAAAAAAGATTTCTAAAAATATTAGCCATAAAAGCAAACCTCTCAGCCAAACAGCTTGCTCAAATTTTCAATATCTTACCCCTTGTCAAGCGAAGAATTATTAGCGATTTATGCTGTATTTTCAAAATTGTCACAAATTCCATCAACTCCCCATTTATATTATCTCAGATAAATTTCAGAATTCCCAGTAGGGATCTTAGAAACTTGGACCTTTTCGGTATACCTTTCCGAAGGACGGATATGGGACGGAATTCACCTTTACTTAGAATGCAGGCCGAACCTAATACATACTGTGAAGATATTGACGTTTTTTCTATCAGTCTCAATGCGTTTAAGAGGACAGACTACCGGTCTTTTATTATAAAATGATATTACGTTTTATTCCAAAACGAAAAAAGTTAGAATCACGAAATTTGGTGTGCGGCTTGTACATTCGATTGACTAGAAGGCATGGTGTTTAAAAATGTTATTAATTTGTTATAAAAAAATCAATAACATTTTTAAACACCATGCCTTCTAGTCAATCGAATGTACAAGCCGCACACCAAATTTCGTGATTCTAACTTCTTTCGTTTTGGAATAAAACGTAATATCAATAAAGGTCGGTGGTCTATCCTCTTAAGAGACAAATTAAAACGCATTTTTATAGAGATAAATTTTTGGTTGTCTAAAGTTGGGTATCAAATAGGAAATGTATTTGTACTTAAATTTAATGTTGTAATAGCTATAGTTGTTGGTGTGTAGGGGATATTTTTTTGGAACTTACGTTTTGTTGTATCCTAAACTGTAAATAAATAAATAAATAAATAAATAAATAGGTAAATCAAATTTTATTATTAAATATCTTATATCCATATAGTAGATTATACTGGGACTAGTAAAGCTATAAATCTCATTTACTTAGTCTGGCAATTACACAAACATTTAATTGAAACACTGACGGGACAAACTTCCTCATTACTTTGTGTTCATTGTGGTCGGTCCCATAAAAGTTTTCAAAATAACAATTATGATCATCACGGAACTGTTTGATGATGCAAGCATATTTGTGTAAATAAGTAATTGAGCATTGCACGTTTCGTGCAATAGTAATTAGTGGGTCGAGCGAATCGCATAGAAATAACCTGCGTTTTAAAAATGCTTAAACTGATATTTGCTATAAAGTATAAGGTGAACATTCGCATAAAATATTATTTAATAGATTTCCTCTTATTAGCAAAAAACTGTCAATATTAATCATGGTTATTATCGTGAATAAAAGTCTGCTCAAATGAGAATGATAGAGAAATTAACCAAAGGGTCGTCTCAAGATCAAAAAAATGTGTTTGGTGACAAAAAAATCTAAGCATCAAAATGTTGTTTCATTTTCTTGTATTCGATTCCTTCCCAAAATCTGATTATAGAGGAACGTGCACGGTTTCACTGCTTGAATCAATTGCTGACCCCCGGGATCGAGCACTTGTTCAGAACGAGTCTGGCTCCAGCTTTAAGACCTGGCGATCTGTCAGAATAATATCTGTACCCAAATAAGATAGAGGTAACTACGACATCGCCAAGGCTTAATATAACTTCCTTTCTGATAAGGGCTTCCGAATGTAATGTGGATATATACCATATGGAGCGGATTTTAAGAGCTGCCTCCTGCCACGAGAATAAACATGCCTGGCAAAGAAAGCACTCGACAGAGAGTACGCTCCACTCCACATGGCGGTGCTGAGAGTTCAGCCTGATATTATTCTTCGATGTGAAAGGAGCCTGTCACAAGCTCGTCTAGCAACGCACTATCTGCAACGCACGCCAGGCCTAATCGGTAGATTCAGCGGTAATCAACTGAATAAATAGCGCCCTGGAGAGGCGCTGCTATTGTAGTTTGCGTTCTCAACATCGAGGTTATCGGCGGATGCCCCCAAATCAGCAATCGCTCACCGTATTTGTAGAGCCTCGTTATAGGCAGTCTTCTGGGACGTCTGGCAGGTGCAGGATTCCATACGCAGGCTCACGCTGATGACGAGCCAGTCCTGGTGCCCGGGCGATATATCAATGTGAAAGAATGCCCATGGTAGGATAGTGGAAACATCAATCGAACAATCAATCAATTCTTTATTAACCATAGCGTATATCAGCATTTCCACAGCTCAAACATAAATATGCATAAAATCTAGCCTAGCTAACTGCTTACAAAATGATTACAGGATTCAGGGAGTTAAAAACACAATTCAAGAAACCACGAACAGGATTAGAATAAAACTATGCACTTATAATTTATCTATTTCTATTACATACAAAAATATTTTAAGAGAAATGAAATAAGAGGTAAAGGAAAAAAACAAGGAATTCACTGATATACATGTATAAATTATCAATCAGAAGCTTCCTTACATCTCTATTTTTCTTTAATGAATTTAGTTACAGTAAACCGTCTCACTAAAACCCTTCCCCTTCCAGCTCAGAAACAGAACCACCCTTAAGGGATGGGTATAATGTCACTTCTGGGCTATTTCATCACCTCTCTTTTTCCTCCCTCGCTTTATTTTACATCATTTTCTTTACCATTGAAACATACCGACCCTAGGTATGCGAATTAACAAAGAAAAGTTCTAAAATAATTAAATTCACTGACAAAATTGGAATACACTCAGTATTATAAAAAGCTTTAAAAAACGCTCATTTCATGCAATCCTACCAAATAAGGGTTCGAGAGGCAGGTAGAATGGGGACGCGGGCCGGGAATCAGGACTAACACCCGACGCGAGACCGATATGTACGTCTTTGTCTAATGCAGTATTTAAATGTGTGGTATTGGAATGTTTGATATTTTCTTGTCGCACTTACAGAGATAAATGGGATCATTTCCATATAAAAATGCGACGGAAAGCACGGATAGGCAGACGAAACCTTCTCTCTAACCCTATACCTTCGCTTCGGCTGAGTGGTGTTCCTATTTACCTTCGCTTCGGCTGAGTGGTTTTCCCTATATACCTTAGCTTTGGCTGAGTGGTGGCTTTACAATCTTAACATTATTTCCGTAACCTATTTCCTAGCAGTTATCGTCAATTCTTAAATAATTAGTCTCTGTCTTAACGATGAAACGAAGAGCCAACAAACGTAATGCCGCAGGCACTAGTTCCAGGGGATAGGAACCTGCTTCTTCGTCCATAGGTAACTAATGGTTTTATATTTTCAATATTTTAAATGGATAGACTACAAGACTTTATTTTAATAAGGTTTTTTATACTCAAAAGTAAAAGAAAAGGGTACAGCAAACTCATAATACAGTAGATTGGAGTTCGGTAAAATGCGTTCTTTTGTTTGGGACTTATTCCTGCAATAGGTGGTGTACAAAATAAATCTATTAATCAAACTAAACTTCTTTATTATAAACAATTACAAGATGGGCTATTGTTAGTAAGAACTTTAAATAGGTATTCCCCAAAATGGTACAAATAAACAAATATAAAATAGGGACCTACTGCGTCGACTGATGCATTTGTCCTGCCCCCCAAAAGAAACCTTCGGGTCACCCCCAAAAGAACCTGATGACGTAATTCCGTGGGGGATCCCATACGTCCTGGTCAAGATCTTACCGATTATGCTCCCTACTTGTTACTAACTTGGGTATCAATTCCTTAAGGTGTGTAGGTATACCAGGTGGTATGTACGAGGACTTCCAGAGTAAATGTTGCGAAATTACCGAGCATTGAGCACAGTGTAAGGGCATGCCTTTTGGATTTTGATACCTAACTCCCTTGCAAAATTGTCACCACTTGTTTTAGGTTTGAGGGTCAAATGAAATGATGTAATGCAAAATAAAATGTAATTATCTAATTATACATTGTTTTATATGATAATGGTTTATTGAAATTTTGTAAGTCTCAAATATCGACATTTTCCTTTCTATTAAAGAGAATAAATGTATTAAATGGTCTATCATTGTTTTATTACCAGTATTATCTGGTACCGAGGAAGACAAGACTTCTACTTTAGGAGCCTACTACTACACAACGTCAGTTAAACAGGGTCTGAACCGACAGTAATAATATTTATTATCATTATTGTTACTATCACGTCCAACAAAGTTGCTGTCTTTTGGGTGCAAAAGGGTATACCCGAGTCAGTGGCGTTTCACCATTCTGCAGATAATGTTCCAGTTTTTCTCTGACCCAGTTATCTCGTTTATCATATCATCTGCATTTACGTTACGTCCACTCCGCTTTCCAGTGTTGTGTTGGTCCTAAATATGTGTCGTCTCGGGTATCCAAACGGCGTATGTTCTGGTGTGTCTATTTCGGCCTCACTATATACGTATAGACCGCTCGTTTTGTTTATTCGTTTTGTGTATGATCTAAAAGATTCGTGTCCAGAGAGTGTCTGAATCAAAAAAATAGTTGGTAGTCTCTTGGTTCCCTGTGCCTTGTTTCCTGCTTAATTCCAGATCTACTGTCATATCTCCAAAGTTTCCTTCATTAGCTCCTTTCTTCTGTCCCTCAATATAACTCTTTTGGTCGGGGCTATTTTTAGGTGATTATTTTCCATGAATTACTTTATATTCCTTTTGTTACCTTCTTTTAGTATTGGGTCATATAAAATTTTCCAGAGGATTAGGCCAAGCACAGATCTCAAAGGAGTTTCCTACTTGCTTTGTCATAGTTTACTTGTCTGCTTTCGAAATGTTCCCTTATAATATTTATTAGATAGGTAGAAATTCCACTGCTATTTAGTTCGTTCAGTATTGTGGCCTAATAGCTGAACTGAATGCGTACTTGACATATATGATGAGCACGCACCATCTTTCTCCAGCTCCATGAGTTCTTGTTTCAAGAGCTATATCCGTTACGCTCTTTACAATCTGTATCCCACATTTCCTCATCCGGAAACCAAATTGGTTTAGTGATAGAGAGCTTTTCTCTTCCAGTTCATTTTCTAGTCTTACCTTGATTATGTGCTCCAGAGTTTTTACTCGGGCATGTATTACACATAGCGGTCTGTATGTATGTATGGTTTACGCTCCGAGTTTGCTGATCTCTATTCCAGAGGAAATCTTTGTAGGGATGCCTGTGCTTTGGATATATTCGGCAGTAAATTGGGACTCTTCTAGTAATGTCCCTTACTTTCTCCGCAGAAAATCAATCATTACATGTCCGCTTACCAGCTTTTAATTTACCGCAGGCTCGCTGAATTTCCTCTGTTGCTACTTCTAATGGTTCTTCGGTATGACGTGTTTCTGGAAGTCGTTCGTGGTGTACATGTCTATTACTTTCTCTCTATTTTTATCAGTCGTTTTATATGGAGGATCAATCTTCAGACGTTTTTTTATAACTCTGCCCCCAGATTTTCTTCACAATTGCCTTTTTCCTAGTTTTGTGTGTAGCATGTGCCTAGTTCAATTATAGATGAGTGGCTCCTTTTTTTCTTCATCTTGTGTATTTCCTTCTTCCAGCTATCCATTCTTCTCTCAGCTGTCCATACATCTCCAGACCCTCACCAAACATCTTCCATTGGCAAATCTGAAACAGGCATAATTATGTCAATATAGCCAGCATCCGGGTCACACAAAGGCAGATCATTTATGCAGATTAAAAACAGCAAGGGGTCCAAGGCTGCGCCCTGTGGCACCCCAATACCGACCACCCCCTCCTCCGACAACACACCTTCAGCCTGCCTGTTACTCAAGGAACATTTAATTGCTTCAACACTTATTTCATGAAAATTGTAACAGGGAAGTTTCCACAACAACAAACCTTGCGATATTATTTCAAAAACCATATTGATAGGTAAAGAGATTATTTAGCTCAAAGTAATCAGTTCTAGATGTAGCCATACATTTTTTAAATTTATTTTAGCAAAAATAGGCCTAATTATATAGGCCTACAGTTTGTATTGGATTTTGTGTCACCCTTCTTATAGATAAGACAAACCTTTGCATGTTTCAAAACTATCTGGGAAGATATTTTCCCTTGAAGCAGAATTTATAAGTTTTGATAGAGGTAGAAGCACTAAATGTTTTACTGTTTTGATTACTTTTATATTGAGGTTAGCGCTATTTTTGTCTTTAAGATTTAAAACAAAAAAATGGTGTGAGGAGTCCGTTTTGTCAGTTAACCTGATACAAACCGAGATAATTTTCTTAATCAATTCTAATTTCTAATTCAATATACGGCGAGTCACTTAACTCTGTGATTTACCTAGAAATACGAATAGACTCCCAACCATAGAAAAGTGATTTATATATACACGAAAATATAAATCACTTTTCTATGCTCCCAACTTTCATGGGAAGCTTAGCTTGAGAAACTAGACAACTTGGCGATATTCTGCAAACTGATAAGAGCGATGACCTGAACTTGGAAACTCAACCGAAGGTCACAGCATCAAGCCGATGATCTTGAATGGGTCAGTGGCGCGGTGGCCATCGAGATAGCGCAAGCAGCATTCGAAGTCTTGCCTAGCCTTCTATTAGTCGCGCCCTGAATTATGCATTGCTGGAGGCTATAGCTTTATTTTTGCAACTGGACAAGGAAGAGGTGAGCTCGACAGGGATATAAATAGGTTATACAATCCACTACAGTATCTTAACATCATTAAATATAAAGTTACAATCAAAGGTTTAAAATAAATCAAGACAATGCAAAGGAAAAACAATACCAAAGAAAACAGAGTCGAACTAATTGTGAAACGGTATTAAAGATAGTTAAGAAAGAAATAATGGAAAACAAAACGAATTATCAGCTTAGAGACAGACAAGGTATCTCTTTAATGATTTTTTAAGTTTCTCCGGTAATATGGAAATGACATCAAATAGATTACTAATCTTATTACAACCACTCAGAGATCTGCACATCGGCGAATTCAAATAGCAATTTATTCGCCTAAATGGTATGTTAAATAGATTATGTCTTTGTAACTATCTTGCCGGCACATTGATGCCAACAGACGAAACCAGAGCAGAACGTTGAACAATGTTAATTAAACAATAAGGATCTCGTACATCACCCTTCAGTTTTCTAAGGACATTATGTTAAAATTTCGCGATGCCATCGACAAGGAATTGCACTCTCTATCTTAGTTTTTAATTAACTATCGACTGGCGCCAATTTCCGATTTAATCGGAAGTAGCTTTGAACCGAAAAATGCTAACTTTCGACTAAAGTGCACGTCAGTTTTAGGGGATAGATAATTAAAAAGTACGATTGGATGCAGTTCGTTTTGCTCTATGATGAGTCATCTGAGTTCTTGTTACGCTTTTTCTTACCTGTAAATTTTATTGGCTACCTTCTCTTCAGCTTAGAAGGAACTGAGAATAAATAAAATTAAATTAAGGTAACTTACAATTACCGATGCGTAAGCCAGAGCGAGTTGTCGTTGAAGCGTACAAATTAGGTCCCAGCTCAATTATCGGATAGTAGGGGTGGGTTTACTTATTTAAGGCGCCACCGACTGGTTAGACGGCCAAGTCGGAAAATTCCCAAGTTGAAATATGAAACTAACCCTGGCTTAGACTTTGCCACAAAATAAATTATAATTTATAAATCAGCTGTGAACGCCAGCAATTTATCAATAATTATAATATAAAACTAAACAATATTGAACCCAGAAGTTAATATTAAATAATAAGAATCAACAAATCAGTAAATAAAAATGATTCTATTATTGAGCCCAATTAATATAAATCAAGTATATTTACTTCTTTCTTCCCCTTTTATATGTACTTTTATTTTAATTAAACTAGAAATAATGTAGAAATTAGCTCCAAACTCGATTTATTACGATTAAATACAAGCTTCCCTGCCGAGATATCAAATCATACTCTGTTTTATCCAATAACTGCAACGTTAACAAATTCTTAATCTTATAATATTCACAGGCCAGGTGCTGACATTGTTATTCTAAGCCAGCGTCGCATCGGGAGAACCAGTGGCGGAGAATCACATGATCTAACCACATGATCTAACACGGCCTTCCTGACAATGAAGCGTCCTCGCTACGTCCTTCTTACTCGTACTGTGAAATTAAAACAAAAGCAAAACAACAGACAGAATAAACAAATTGACATCAAATGTCAAATAGTCATGTAATTCTATACAGTCTACAGCTCAACTTTAAATGTTATCATTTGGCCATTTCATTGAGGTTAATTAGAGACCCCACAGCCTAAATTAAAAATATAATAATTTTAGCCACATAATTTCAGAGATCTTATTTAGCTTAAATATTGTTTTTTTTTGAAATTTAATTTCATTGGTATTGTTTAGCAAGTCCAACACTGTAAATCTTGCGACATTTGTCTAAACTTACACCAAATTTATTTACGTAGCCCAAATCAGTATATTTGGGGACCTTTGCCTGAAATTGATCAGGGATCTTATTTGCATAGCCCAGATTTGTAAATTTGGGGACCTTCTATATAGCCTGATATAGCAGGTAACTTCAAACATAGCCTGGTGTACCAGGGACCTTAAAAATAAAATTAAAAAATAATAAAACAATTTATGCCTGTCAAGCAGGGACCTTTAAACACAGCCTGTCACAACAGGGACCTTCAAACATAGCCTGTCTTAGCAGGGACCTTTAAGCATAGCCTGTCATAACAGGGACCTTCAAACATAGCCTGGCGAACCAGGGACCTTTAAGCATCGCCTGTCAAAATAGGGACCTTTAAGCATAGCCTGTCATAACAAGAACCTTGTCACAGCAGGGACCTTTAAGCATAGCCTGCCATACAGGGACCTTTAAGCATCGCCTATCAAAACAGGGACCTTTAAGAATAGCCTGTCAAAACAGGAGTCTTTAAGCATAGCCTGTCCTAGCAGGGACCTTTAAGCATAGCCTGTCATACAGGGACCTTATATAAAGCCTAAATCTATATTTAGGGAACTTCAGTACATACCATTTGATTTCCCGACCACGTGTGCAATTGCCCATGCACGGCTACAACAGCAGTTCTGCCATGACTACCTGCTCGTCGTAACTCATATCATTCATTGGACAAACAATGCAGTACTTCCAATGGACCTTAAAACTTTTTCAATTTTCCTCCATATGCCAATTAACCATTTTCTAGAACCAACAGTAAGTATACGGCGGCACTGCTTTAACTCGCTTCCTATTGAAATCATTTGTCCCTTGTTCAGTGATTATCTTCAGCGTTTATTTGCTTTTTGCCGGAACACGATAGACGGCCTTGTTATGAAATGGAATGTCAGTTAACAGCTGATTATTGTTTATCAATCCATGGGTCCTACTTCTCCTTGCTGACCTTCTCCAATAGTTTTTGCAGACACAGCACATCGTCGTCGTCGATATAAACAAATGCAACTTAATCTTTTAGGGGTGGTGTACTTCAATCTGACGAAATATCGATTTCATATCCAGCGTACAAAAATACACAATTCGCAAGAATCAATTTAAACCTGAATTGGCGGTAAAAGATGTTTACACATATTTACGTACCAGCGTTGCTTTTCTGCAATTGAGCTAACGTAAGCAGATTCACTATTTACAAATTATTCCATCACGAAGCGTTATCGTCGAGTTTATGAATTGGCCTTTATTATTGTTTTCATAGCATCACTTAATTGCTCGTCCAATCCTGACTAATCCAGATCATTTTCGTCGAATGTACGTATGAACAAAAAACGAAAAATATTTAATGGATTGTATAGAATATCTCCGTTGTTTGTTTTGGTACTCTATGTTTACGATAACAAACATTTGCCGTAGCACTTTTGACAATGAGTGCAACGTCATCCATAGTTCAGCCATATTGCAGAGTGCCCGCTGGATCAATGCTTGAATGTCCGATTTGCGCCGATGTAGCACTGATGACATCAGGACCAAGCATAGGGCGTAGGCGCAACCTGCGCACTTGTCGAAATGAATCGCTTTGGCAGACGCCTGAGCTGCTTGGGCGTTGGCCATGTTGTTGTTGCTAATTTTGCTTTTTGAAATTAAGTGTTACTTTCCTGCTGCCATTATCACATTTGTAAAATTTGATTGTTCATATCGTTCTGGTCCATTAACTCCTTCTCACTATCACCACTAATGTCTCGTGCGCGAACTATCGGCCATTGTTTCCTACACTAAAAAGTTACTTTTCACATACTTATTTAGGTTCTTTCTCCATAGTTTATCACAACTAGGAGATACCCCACTTCTGATGTTAGCTTTTATGTACTTTTATTTTATGTAGAAATTAGCTCCAAACTCGATTTATCACGATTGAATACAAGCTTCTCTGCCGAGATATCAAATCATACTCTGTTTTATCCAATAACTGCAACG
>MU183275.1:176554-189503 GCA_016904865.1 Pissodes strobi | reverse complement strand
ATATATATCTGTAGTATGTGGATCTTTGTTGGTTGTGCATCGAAAGTCATTTTTATTAGGCGATCATTTATTGACTGATATTCGTATACATTTTTTGCTAGATTCTTTTGCAGGAGTATTGCTACTCCTTTTTGTCCACTTTTATTTGCTCCTGACATAAAGATTTTGTAGTGGTTAGATTTCCAGTGTCCTTTGCCTTCCCAGTGAGTCTCGGATACTCCACATATGTCCACTTTTTCCCTGATAAGTTCTCGCTCCAATATATGTAATTTACCAGGTTCTAATAATCCTCGGACGTTCCATGTTGCTATGCGATGTTTCTTACGTAGTTTGAGTTTTGGTTTTGGTCTTCCAGACACCCATTTCGCAGATGTTGCCTGGTTGCCCACATTCCAGCACACTACTATTTAAATTCTCTCGATTTGCCATAACGTTCTCTGAAATAAGTAATCAAGAGGTTTTCCGTTTGCCTGCTTGATCGCAGTTTTACAGCCGGTTAGATCTATACGATTGTCGCCTGTAAATATCCGGTATACCAAGCCCTTAGGGAAGTCAATCTTCAATGGCCTCAACCCGGTACTGACGTAGCTGCTTCCCTACGCCAGGGTTAGGGATATGTTGGGGAAATTATTAGGGGTGGGGCAAGACAATAGGGTGGGACAATGGTTTCCCCCGTATGGTCTTGGAAGATAAACCAAGGCTCGCGTGGGCAGGGTCGCGTCCCTGAAGTAGATCTATCAATTATCAGGATCATAACTGAGTATCTACCCGCATTTGTGTACATAGGCGTAAATGTTCGTTGTTTTGTTTTTCTCGTTGTGATCTGTTAATCTATTGTTCCTTTAGTCTAAGTTTTTTTTCTTGTTCCTCTATATGTAATAACCATGCATATGGTGTTTGTAAAAGTGTATTAAATAAATAAAATAAAATAAAATAAAATTCTTATGGCAAAAGCAGTTGACTAGATGTCATGACGTCACTGCAATTTTAATATCAGCCAGTAAGCCTTTCTGTAGGAGGTAATGGACCGAGTTGATGACAATATCGATGTGGATGTCGAAGATTTTGAATTAAAAATTGGGAAAATACCTACAGTCGCGCTACCTATATGTAACAAAAAATTCACAGTAAAATATAAACTTTTTTCTAAATGTGGCGTTTAGAATAGTAATTTTACGAAAGCTTCCAAATATTCTCTATATTCGACAAGTTATAGCAACTAAATTGAATTGCGGAAATTAATTGCCACTGTTTCACTGTGCCATCGTGGTGGTTTGCTTTCAAATTATTATTTGCACCGCTAATTAAATTTCAGATTGGGCTCAACTTCCAATAAATTAAACCAGGAAGAAAAATAATCCTAGTTCCAGTTAAACTATTGATGATTTGCTTATATTAGAAAATAAGGTATTATAGGATATCTAAGCTCTATCTAATACTATTTTATTAGTTTAATGGTAAAATTGGATTTGAAATTAATAGTAGATTAATTATATACATAATTTGTAGCGTGCGAAAAAAATATGACGTGAAAGAAAACTTCAGCATCTTTTGACAAATTGCGATCTTAGATTGCATAAAAGTTACGCGGTGATGGATAGATATACTTGCTACACACAAAAGCGTTGAATGATTTATTATACTCTTGAGAATATGTCAAGTATAAGTGAAGGTTGAATATTGAATTAATGATGTTGCATCACAGCTAATTTGCGCCAAAGGAATAATGTCTCAAAGCACTAAGTAGTGATTAATATTAGACAAGGATTCATTTAATCGATGTTAAAATGTATAACAACCGGCTGATCTGTTTTAAAACAGTATTATCTAAAGTCTTTAGAATTTGACTGAAATTGTTTTTGCTTCGCTATACTCTTCTGACTATAATGTGTGTATAGTTTATTTATCACTTAAAAACTTTTGGTACGTAATATTGCAAAATATTAGTTTGTCTAACAAATAACATCAGTACAATTTTTTTTTGGGGGAACTTCACTTAAAATAAATTGGGTGTTTTAATATTTACGGTCTTCATAAATACTGAATTGATGTTCGGCAATAAGATGTTCTTTTCGATTACGAACTCTTGGGAAAACTTATACCGACAGGAATGTTTTAAACGGTTTCGGGGTAGCAGTTCTTCGGGATATCCAAGATATAATGCCCTTGAGCTGCTCATTCATTACTGATCAGCATTGGATTTGAAATTTTGGATGACTGCAACATTCTACATCTAAAATATTCTTAAGTTAAAGTTAAAGACGATATCGACAAAAGCATGTCTGTAAAAATGTTTGCCAAAGTGTTAAAAGAAAATATAGCTTAATTGAGATTGACTTTTCTTTAGTAGTAACATGTTTGCTTCTGTTTTTAACCCTCAAATAGGATGGTGATTTTAAAGAAACGTAAATAGTACGGATGGGTCACTCATGACCATGACCCAATCAAGGTTTGAGGAACCGAATATCGATTTCATTTTACTTATATAATTAATTATTTTTAAGTTATCTATAATAAAACATATTTATGAATGAAAAAATTAGGTTATAATAATAATACTTTATTTCAAAAAAACGTCACAATTCGTACAAAGCTAGAGCTAGAGTATAAAACATACAAAACACATAAAAACACAAATAGAAACATGCAATGAAAAGAAAATGAAAAACCAAATTATACAAAACTTTATACAATTGTGCAATTTGTACGTCGTGAAAATTTCCTGAAAGATTATATACAATATTAAATATCAAAATATTTAACCATTTAAACATCAAATACTAAATACTGCTAAACACTAAACACTAAAACAGTGTGTTACATGCTCAAAATTAAGTATTAATAAAAAAGTCGTTCACTGCTATGCGAAAAATGGGACATAGGCCAGTCAGTGGGGTGTTTTGCCCTACAAAAGGTGGTGTAGTAGTAATTTTTTTATATGTTGTTAAGGTTTAGGCCTTGATGAAAAATCCAAGTTTTCGACCTTGGGGTGCGACCGCTCGAGCCGCCATCTTGGATGGAAGGTACAGCGACGAAAAATTGAATATATTTTTCCAAAAAAATAGATAACCTCCCCAATTTTGTAATTTTTTCGAAATTCTTGCTATTTTTTACATAGTTATAATCAGCAGCGGCTGGTGAGGTAGTGCCACCCACGGTGCCATGGCACTACATTATTTTTCTGAAAAAAAATATGTTATAACCTTCATATGTCTCATTAAAATATAACGCACAACATAAAAAGAAACCGAAAAATAAGATAATACTGTGGCACTACCTCACCAGCCACCGCCGCTTGTAATATTTCCCTGATTTCTTAATTCTACTCTCTTCCACACCACCTTGAGCCCTTGAGGTAGAGTAAATGGCGCGTTTTTTTTTATGGTGGTATCCCCGATAGACCTAATCCACAGTGTCGTGATCTTAAAAGGAAATGACGCATGAACCTCGCAATTTACTAGCGTTTTCCTTTCTTTGATGGTCCGGGTCGGTTATCGTCATAATCGGTGCTTATGGGAATACATTGATCTTCCATTGCTAAGTCTTGGTCATCTTCGTCCTCACTATCGATTTGAACCTCCGGGACATTTTCGCATACTGACCACTGCAGAAGCCACACACAATGGAACACTTCCACCCAGCTTTCCTGCAACCACATGCTGTGCCGCATCCTTTTCTACAACTGCATGAAATGAATTTCAATAAGATGTCGGGTGCTGCTTGTTTTGTCATGGTGAGTGGAACAAGCCCATTGCTGTCAAGTTTTCAGCCACGGGTTTTTTTCTCGATTCCATACCATTTCTGGACTTGATGATATGTCTTGAAAGAATGATACCGCGCAGCATCCTTCGTTGGTGGCAAAGAAGCAAGATTGGATTTACTTTTTGTGGTTGATCTAGCACAACGTTGATAGCGGATTTATTCTAAGGTGTCTTCTTCCATATTGCCACCATACAAAGCAACGAGAAAGCGTGCTCCAGCATCTGCGATGTCCTCTGGTGTTACATCCTGATGTTCGAAGATGCCAATTGTGTCACTGAGTCCTGCTGTTTTCTGGAGAAGCGAACAAAACTTCATTTTTCCTTGGGTGAAGATTGACGATGTCGTATCACAGCCACTAAAAGCATGGAGAAACAGAATGTTCTCAACTACTTCTTCATGTTTTAAACCATTAGCTGAATATATTATTTCAGCAATTTTGCCTCTTCCTGGTTTGCGGAGGTAGATGTTTCCTTGAGATGGTGCCAATGCTGTCACCAAAACAAGAAGGTCAACGTCTTCGCCAACTACGAAAACAGCATCAAATTTTGGGCACAAGGAAGTCGCTGTTCTGACAATCAACACATCAGCATCTTCTTCCGCCTGGTTGACAGTAATAGCAGCCTGCTCCATTTTTTTGTCACCATTGAAATTAAATGGGCTTTATTGTTTTCGTTGGCTAAAAATAATTCCTGGGAAACTTGAACGGGCATTGTTTCATCGAAAAGAGCATCCGCAGACATATGCTTCTTCGATCGGCGAAGTCTTTCTGCGGCCTTGGTATTCCTTTTGCCTCCATCACTGGGATATCCATCAAAAACAACGACTGCATGTGAACCGTAGTGATTTCGTACATATTAAACGTACTTTTCTGAAATGGACGCAAATGAATCATTACGGTGCCATACAACGTTGTGCAAAAGGTATCCTCCATACAAAACATTGATTTGGTTATTTCCGAATTTCACACCTTCTGGAAGTTGTGTAAAAACTTTATACAATGAAGATTTCGTATCTTTGCGCATTCCTTCCTCTGAAAAAAGGACAAAGGAAATGGAGCAAGCTCGAATTCAAGATAATCTTTCAACTCGTCGTCGGATTTCTTCGCAATGCACATTCTTTGAAACAGCATGAGTGGGTGGATGGAAACTGTTGCTTCCCGACTTTTATGCTGCTGTTGACTGCTGCCATTGGGATGACCTTGTCTTTGCGTTTAAATGTGATAGACCCGAAATTTCCGAACGTGACAACCATGTTCGTCATCACCTCGATACTTTTTTCTCTGGCCAAATGACAGTTAACCTTATCATATCATCCCCGACAACTCCTGTACTGATGGAAAAAAAGCGAATTGGTTTCGGGGAAGGGAGGATGTTGAGTAAACCAGTTCAAGAGTTTTTTCAAGTCTTCGTTGTCCGTTGTCCCGACTAATACGTGAAGTCCTGGTATCGACGTGTTGCTCGGACGAGTTTAGATGAACGTCGCAATATTCCTGGAGATACAGGGTGTTGAAAGTAAAAAATGATATATTTTTATTCAACTAGAAAAACGGTACGTTACTGCTTTTTTCAAAATAACGATTTCCGAGTAAAAAAATAAAATTAATTTGCCAATTTCGTTATGCAAAATATTCTTTGCCCTTTTTGCCTCCGCCCAAAATATTAATCCGCCCAAATTGTTCCGCCCTTTTGACGATGTCTTATTGCACTTGTTACATCGAAAAAATATCGTTATATAACTTTTATTCCAACATTTTCATCGTAAGATTAACCGCTGCGGATATGTTTTGAAAAATACAGTTTTTGTATCTTTTATTCAAGATGGCGGCTCGAACGGTCCCTCCCCAAGGTCGAAAACTTGGATTTTTCATCAAGACCTAAACCTTAACAACATTTTAAAAAATTACTACTACACCATCTTTTGTATGGCAGAGGCCTTTAATGGCCCCCACTGATTGGACTAACATGATGTTATTGACTTTATTTCAAATGGCAGATAATTGTGTATTTATTGCATTGTACAGTATAGAGCTTTTAACTAAAACTCTGAGCATGGGGTTGGCAGATAAAGATCATGCTCCGTATTCCTAAGTGGATGGTTGTGAGATGGCCTTTCTGGAATAGCAGATACGTGCTTGCGGATTAAGCAAACGGATTTCAAATATGAATAAGGAAGGAAGAGTTAATATTTAAAATCTTTTAAAGAAATCCTGGCAGTGAGTTGTACTGTTTAGTCTTCAAAATTCGCTCAAATTGAGTCGCATAACGCTAACCCCAGAATGAAGGGCGAATCGGAGATGCGTCTCAAAAAGGCCATAATAGACTGCTCTAGCAGTTGACAAGTTAAGCGACCTGGAAACCGTTCTTAGTGTAAAACAGGCATAACTAAATTTTTTGATAAGGCATCGATGTGCAAGTCCCACTTTAAATGGTTGTCCACAACAAGCCCCAGGAATTTCACAGAGTCAACGACGTCAGTAGTGGTGTTATTAAGTACAAAAGATTGCAACGTATTTCTACGTTGACAAAACTTTAGTTTTAGAAACGTTGAGGCACAGGAGATTAGAATCGCACCATGATTTAATGGTGATGAAGCAACTAGGTACAGTTCTGTGAAGCGCCGTAATATCCGGGTTACTCCAAGTGAAACAGACTTTATCGCAAATATCCAGACAAGCAATGTCGTTGATAAATAGCAAAAACAAAATAGGGCCTAGTACTGAACCTTGGGCTACTCTACAATCTATTGCCTTGCAAGAAGACATCGACGTATCAACCCTCACAAGCTTCACAACTTCTGTTGTTAAGATACAACTTAAACCATTCGAGAGGCACTCCTCTGAATCCGTAGTACTGCAATTTCTTAATTAAGATTTTATGATTTACACAATCGAAAGCTTTAGAGAAAGCACAGAAAATTGTTGCTGTAGAGTGATGGTTGTTCAGGTTGGAGTATACATAATTAAAGAGGAAAACATAGCATCATTTGTGCATTTGTTACTTAAAAATCCAAATTGATGGGTAGAAGTATTTTATATTTAGAGAGAAAAGATAGAAGTCTTTTTTTAACCAATCTTTCAATGATCTTTGATAATATAGGAAGGAGTGCAATTGGGCGGTAATTCGAAGATTGGTCTTTATCTCCTCCTTTATGCAGAGGAATAATTAATTAATGTTGTCTTAAGACAGTTTGAAAAAAACCCATTTTAGAATGACTTGTTAATTAAAGTAGTAAGCTGAATTAATGTGCATTCCGGAAGGTTTGAAAACATTCCATCAGTGCCAGATCAGGATTTGTTTTTAATGTCTTTAATTGTACTGCGAAGCTCAGTTAATGCTACTGGCGTAAAGAAGGAACTGTGTAAGTTCACATTAGCATTAGAGAAATATGAAAGTGAATCATGAGGAGTTATGGTGTTCATTAAATCTTTAGCCATATTCACAAAGTTCTCAGGTGAATTAGCTATTGTACTAGACGAAGAAGTCGTATTCCTTAAGTCACTCACAATAGACCATGATTATTTAGCAACGTTACCGAATTAAGCCAGCCTTTCATTACAATAAACATCCTTGGCAGCTTCTATAGTCTTATGATAGACTTTTCTGTAAAGTTTCACGTAATCATGGAAGAAGACGCTAACCGAGTATTTTTTTAGGTAAGATAATGAACGTATGTTCTTTGCAGATGTGCGTAAGCCTTTAGTTGACCAGGGTTTATGCTGTTTAATTTTGATAAGCCTAAGAGGAAAGGCCTTGAACGATAGAGTAGATAAAGTTTTTGTAAATCTAGAAGATTCGATATCGACATCATCAGAAAGGACAGACATCCCAGTCAGTTGTTAGACATAGGGTGCTTGAAATTTAGAAAATTTTTGTCTGAAAAAATACGGTATAATTTACGCGAAGCATTTTTGCATTTGGATTTTACCGAAAATTCTGTTAATACTGCCTCATGATCAGGGAAACCCGAGTTTCGAATTCTGGGTCAAAAGATGGCACGTCATTGGCTATAGTACTAGAACTAGTTTTAGTTTTTTTAGTTGGTGAGTTAATATGCATGATTACACCAAAAGAGTTGAAAATGGACCGGAGAGATTCTTGAGAAGCATACACACTAGAAAAGTCAATATTAAGGTCGCCCCACAAAATTAATTGGCTTTTTAAAGGCAGGGATGAATATATGCATGTCAGCGTCAGGTATTCTGTAAATACAAACAATATAGAGATCATAAGCATTATGATAGAAGCTGTAAAATTCAAAGACTTTTTCGGACAATAAATTATCGAACCTAGTGACTGCTGAAAAGTCGTTGTTAGTAGACATTATCATAGTACAGATAAATTACTTCTATTAAATCTAGTTACTGTAGTATAATTTTTGACAAACACAGGCTCATCAACATTTAACCAATGTTCAGTTATGGCAATGATTTCTGGGCTTTTCTAATAAAAGAAATAATTCATCTGTTCTCGTGTCTTAAGGACTAAATATTAATAAGAACAACACTAAGCTTGCCATCATGCTTGATCCTTTGTTCGGTCAATCTACCTTAAAATTCCCCCCTCTTATCGGAAAGCCAGTAGTAAATTAATTGCTATGACTTTCCCTAACCTTCGTTTGCTGTATAAGGAGGTGGGATTTTGGATACTACCATATAATGCAACCAATTATCTCCAGTAACGTTGCTGTTGGCGTGCATGATTGAAGTTACCAATTCTAAGACAGATAGTGTTTGTATGGACAACTTTTTTTTTATTAGCATTTACATTTTTTCTTAACGAAGCGGTAAGAAGCTAACAGGTTTATTACGTTGAGGTTGCTCTTGATATATGCACGAAAACTACAGTTACCTTCGGAATCCAACAACATTTCGTCAACTGTAGTGCAAATATATGGTATATCATTGCAATTCTCAATAAATTTCTGATACAGTTCAATTCCTTTCTTGCTGGTCGAGAACATCAAAGCTCAAAGCTGTTAATAGGAAGAAAAAGCGCTTCAAAGACATTCTGTCTTCTATTTCCTTCGTTTATATGATTCTTCGTATCACTGCATATGTGCGTTGCCAACTTTCCTCTGACAATAGCAAGTTATTCATCATATTCCCCTCTGTAAAAGCAGCTATTGTGTCTCTAAAGAACTCTTCCCTTAATGATTCCCATCTAATGCAGACAAAGCGAGTATGTTCTACATCGTCCGTATGTCCACAGTACCTACATTGGTCTGAGTCAGCCCTGCGCCTCTCAAAAAGGTATTTCCTAAAAGACCCATGGCCTGAGAGTGCTTGGCACAGATAATAGTCTGTTTCCCCATGTGGCCTGTTCAACCAAGTCTGGATACTACCTTTACCTTTCAGAGCTAGTAATTTTATTATAATATTTTCGTTCCTTATCCTAGAAAGCGGCGATAGATTTTTCGACCATTTAAAGCTACTACGACCATAAACGTATTCTCTTCTTTCTTCCTGCACATGTTCTTCATTACTGGGTTTTTTAGTTTTCAAATCGGTTTCATGATTCGAATGCTCAGAAATCAAATTTGGAACCTTTTACACACATCACTTACAATTTTTAACATAACATATATATTTTATACTAAATATGTTTCTATTTTCTTTTCAGCGATGCTCTTGTATAGGATATGCCGGTGTTGCAGACGCATATATGTAAAGTTGTTACACACGGTATTCCACGCACTCGCAATACCATGTGTGGCTCTCGGATTCTTAGCGGTGTTGGACTCTCATAACCTGGCTCAACCACCGATTCCTAATTTCTACTCACTTCACAGTTGGATTGGGTTGGTAGCAATGGGACTTTTTGCAATACAGGTAAGAGCACAATTTTAGTTAATAATGTTTTTGTATTTAAAAGGTATTCTAAACGGTATATCGGAATATGATCATCATGCGTTCTATGCGTAATGGAAAACAGACAGGATTGTACTTACAACATAAACACAATTGTAAGCAGCTGATTAAATGCTGAGATAAAATACAAGTAATAATATAAAACTAATTGTTACCTTACTGTCACAATAGATAGCTATGGACGGATGTAAATTGGTCGCAAAGATAATCCCTTTACCTGCATTTCAAAAAGGGTTGCTGCTAATGACATGTAAATTCATCGCCGGCGTTTTCGTGAGTACCTACTTGCATCGGTAGGTACGGAACAATAGGTTAATGGTTATTGGGCATATATACCTCAAATCTGAGATCTATTTGTTTTTAGTTTCTTGTCAATTTGCTTTCATTCATTGCTATTTCTACCTTCGAGCGAAGTGAATCATAGTGAAAAATGTCGGTGTCAGTTATTGAAAGTGAACGTGGGAGAAGTTTAATTTTTTGCGAAAATTTTACGATTTCCAAATACAAGGTCTTGAAAAGTGGAGAAACATCATGTTGCCAAAGGAAGCTGCATTGTAAAGCAAGGCTTTACACTATTGGAACGGAGAACCTCATAATCCAGGAGGGAAAATGCGCACAATCACGGAGCATTCGAAAAGGAAGTGAGCAGAAAAACTATTTCAAGTGCATGCAAGAACGACTAATTGTTGCGAATCGTTTCATGCAAAATTTAATTCTTCCTTTTACGCAACACATCCCTCCATATATGTCTTCCTTGAAAAGTTAAAAGAATGTCAAATTGAAACGTATGTAAAAATACAAAGTTTTGATGTTAGTACCAATTTCAAAGACAAAAATGTTAAAGCTAAGTTAGCATCACTTGAAAATTTGGTCAGAAGATATAAATCAGGAGAAATAAATCGACTGCATTACGTAAAATGTACATCTTACTTATAATAACTACAATGTACTTAACACGCGCCTTTTCAAAATTGTGTACTAAAAATGTACTTTGTATTTTTAATGCGTTCTATTATGTACTTGTACATATATACTTATAGATGTTCCTTCGAAATAATAACCTAGTCAATGGAGAGTGCATTATTTATAAATTATTTCTATTCTTTCAATTCATTTCTATTTATAATGTACATAAAATGCCTTTTCAAAACTGCGTGTCATATACAATATACATATATAGATCGATGTTCCTTCAAAATAATGAGCTAGTCAATATAGAGTGTATTATTCAATAATGTACTTGGTATTTTAATTGTTTAGGTACTATTATATAAATTATGTTGGGGTTTGGAACCTTCGGCAACATGCACTAAAACTGATCTTTATCCACAATACCGAAACAGAATTTTTGCACTTGACGCTCGTTTCGCTAACCATGTCGGCATCATCAGGAGATGATTAAAACTCATTTTAATCATCTCCTGATGATGCTAACATGGTTAGCGAAACGCGCGTCGAGTGCAAAAATTCTGTTTCGGTATTGCGGATAAAGCTCAGTTTTAGTATTATATAAATGTTGCTTTTGAATAATAAACAAGTCAAAGTAAAGTGCACCATTTGTTTTTCTTTTTGGTTCCGACATAAAAACCCGGCGACCAATTTACCTATAGGGATTAAATGAACCCTTAAATTCCGGCGATCAATTTACATGTCGGATTAGTGGAGCAGGTAATCTTGGCAACGAGTTTACCACCGCCGGATAGCCATATATCTTACGTTTACCATTTGGCCAGCACACTTTAATCGTTGAGTAGTTTATCGCAAGTTCATAGTATTGACAGTTCAACATTCGTTCACACTGATCAAAATAAGAAGGTTACTTTGAGGGTCTGACCAGCACCCCTAGACTAGAAAGCAGCAAAACTAAGAAAAGCAGTAGCCAATATGGCCACCCGAGTTAGGACCGAAACTAAATGCTGTAAAGGGTATATTTCGAGTTTTGAATATCAAATATGTTTAAAATTGTGCATTTGCAGGGAACAATTTATACAGGTAATTTATTGTGTTAATAGCAAGAACATTCCTCTCTGTTCGGGAAAATAATCTCTTAACCAAAAGCCGAAAATTAAACGGCGTTTTTGGGATTCGGCCACTATTCTCTCTGTTTTATTATAATATAAACTTTCCCATAAGTGATAACCATTTCTCGCAGTGTAGCCTACCTATGCGTTCCCAGCATAGCCTGTTTTATAATCAATTTTGTTACGTGTGTTAAAACCGCAATTCTTCTACAAAAGCATCGTTGTCATGCTCTGTCAGTATCTCTACCAACTGGTATATTAACCAACAGCGTCAAGAAGAGTAATCAACTACTTGTCATCCCACGCAACTACCCATAAAATTTCCGTAATAAAAAACCTTCTATATAGATCTAATAATTTAAGCAGCCCTCAATTTTGCAAGAATAATGAAATCATTATAAAAGATTTATTAAGGAAAAAAAATTACCCTTCTTCTTTTATCAATAGAATATTTAATCAATATAAAAATAACATAAAAAGGATAAAAATGCTGCTATTAAATTTTTAAATTTCCATATTTACCTAAATTATCTAAAGAAATAGAAAAACTAATAATTACAAAGAACCCAAACTGTAAGCTAGCATTTTATAACCTGAAAGTGGTTGGTTCCCTATTTACACCCTTAAAAGACCCAACACCCAGAGACCTATGTTCATGTTTGGTGTATAAGGTTCCGGGTGTACACTGTGAAAAATGTTATATCGGCCAAACTAGACAATATTTGAAGAGTCGAATATACCAACATAAATACGATTGTAGGGCAATTAATATAGATAAAAAAGAAAAAACAGCGCTTTCACAACATTATTTTGCGACACATCATAATTTCGATTTTTCCAAGTGGCTATTTTGGATCGAGAAAAGAATTATTCCAAGAGAAATATAAGTGAAATGATTTATATAACTCTTAACAACACGGTAAATTGCAGGTAAAGATACGCGGGGCCTCAGTACGCAATATGCACATGTACTTAATATTTACAAATCGAAAATAAATAATACAAATTAAAAAAACTATAATAGCTCAATGGTAAAAGGCATCCTATCACTGTGGAGATATGCGGAAGGCTCTGGCTTCTTTAGTCACTGCTGTACAACGCACTAGTTTGGTGTTGACAATTATTTTAATTTGTTTGTTTTTGATGATTTTTAGTGTTGTAGTTGTGCACACAATTATATTTTTCATATTATGTTTTTTTGGATAAGAATGTCAAAATGTTTATGACCATAGAAAACTTCTGAAGAAAAAGTAGGTTTTATTTGTGTGGTCCAATCGTGGTCGTCTAATAAATACAAATA
>MU183275.1:124796-161554 GCA_016904865.1 Pissodes strobi | reverse complement strand
CGTGAAGATGCCCCCCGGGACGCCACTGAATTTAATAATTATTATCTAATTAGGGAAAAATAAGCTCCTTATCACTAAAAACAACACTGCCAAATTTCAACAAAATCGGCAAAAGGATCTTTGAAATATTAATAAAAATCCGATTTTTTAAAAAAAGATTGACACCCTGTATCGTAAAAACCAGACATTTTAGGACACATGTTTATATGAACTTTTCTACCTAAAATAGGTCCAGGAATGCGCCCATGAAGTTATGACATATCATTAAGTAACACCCTGTATATATATACAGTGTGTCCAAAAAAGTATGCAACATATGGGAAACTTTTTTATTATTGGTTTCTCAGAAAATTTTATTCCTGATAAAAGTTGGTGCTTGCCCTAAAACAGTAAATGAGTATTTCAAATTTTCCGTACTGCCTTTAGTGCGGGCGCAAATGTCATTTTTCCGAAATCGCGTCAAGAGTAAAGTACCTTAATTTATAAAGATACAGCAAAATCTTATGAGAAAAAGTTCTTCCAAATTAGAAAAGTGATCTAAATATGAAATTTGAGTTAAGTTCATAAACTTTTAATTTTTCTTTTTTTTTTCTCGATTTTTTCTTAAACGTTACGCCACTGGCGAATGTTTTGTACTTTTGTTATTAGTATACTTATCATGTAACTTCAAAATTTATTTAAGATAGAAATTAGTTACATAGTTGCATAATGTTGCAGTTTTTCCAGAGATAATAGCTAGTGTAGGTATCAGTGTGTTGCAAACACATTTAAACACTTTTGATTCAAAATTTTTTTCAGTCAAAATCATGAATAGACCCAACTCTTTTCATTTCATGTAAAACAACTTATAAATTATTTTTCTTTTGCACTCGATGAGTAAAATATGCCCTAAAAAGCCATATAAAATGTTTGGTCTTGAATTGGAATAAAAACAAAAAATAGCAATAATTTTACTTCGCTCTGACATATGAAATTAATTATTATTGAGTCAGTCATTCCAATTGTATTTTGTAATAATTTTTGTGGACAATTATTTTGGACCAAAATTGTTTAAATGTGTTTGCAACACAAACTGGCTTTTATCTCTGTAAAAACTGAAACATTATGCAACTATGTAATTAACGTCTACTTTAAATAAATTTTGAAGTTGTTTGGCAAGTATACTAATAACAAAAGAACAAAGCATTCACCGATGGCATAACGTTTGAGAAAAAAATCGAAAAAAAAGGGAAATTAAAAATTGATGTACAAGTGGGTTTACTTGTCAAGCTTGTCGACAGAGACATGTTTGTCATACCATCAAAGCGTGGTTTCCACGTCTGGCTTTAATTTGTTAAATGTTTAAATTATGTGAACCTTTCTTATAATGTAGAGTGTTTTTTAAATTTTGATGTGACCGTTGTCGTTTTGATGTTGTTTGTGCCTCTTGTGGATATCTTTTGTTCCAACTGACAAGTAACACTGATGATGGCTAAGGCCGAAAGCGCTCTGTTACGCTGATTAGACGTCCTTTATATATATATATATATAAAGGATTTATGTCACAAGAGTCTGAGTACACCGGAATGGATATCATCTTTTATTGGAATATTGCGATATTCCGGCACTTCACGCATTTATATCATATGATTCCTATGAAACAAAACTAATTCAATTCTCACCCAAATTAACTAAAATTTAAGAAAGGAATAAACATAACCTTAAAAAAAAATAAAACATCTGTCGGCATTGACGGGAATCGAACTCGCGCCGTCCGTCATGTCACAAGATTCACAAGCGCAGCCATCTAACCAACCATCTAACCACTAGACCACCAGGCTCTGGAAGCAATTGACCAAAAATTAGAAACCTTGCGTGCCAAAAGGTTATGTTTATTCCTTTTTTAAATTTGAGTTAATTTGGGTTCTGTTTGATTGTAATAATGTGGAACACTGTTTTATACGTGAAGTGAAACTATAGTCAACGTTTCATAGGAATCAAATGATATAAATGCGTGAAGTGCCGGAATGTCGCAATATGTCAATGAAGAAGGGTGAAATCCATTCCGGTGCACCCAGACGCTTATATTTATGTCCCTTAGCATGCCCCGACCACCTCGCTAAAACGGCGAGATGGGCGGAGCCTGTTCTTGGGGTCTAGTCAGTGGGTTAGGACGGGGTTGACTTCTGTGCTCCTGGTAGATCTCGTTCTCTCGAGAGTCCCATGGGCATAAAAGGGGGAATTTGACAACACTTTTAGGATCAGGGATAGGAATAGGCCCATCGTCTAAGGGGGCCTGGGTTGCAGGGAGTACACCGTAGTTTTCCTGTGTACCGGGCCATGTCTGGGCACGTCCCGTGGGTCATATCTTAAGGTCGCTAGGTTAGCGGTCCTCGTTGAGCCGCGCACTCCCAGATCATAGAACTTACATGCCTGTCTAACGACATATTCATTCTCGTATTCAACGCCTGTCCAAGCATGCAAGTCGATGATCCGGGTGCGCGGCCCCGCCGAGAAGGCCGCCCTTAATTATCTGTTTTGAATAACATGAATCCTCTTTTTATGACACTCCGCGACCGAGTACCAGACAGGCGCCCCCCGTACAGCAGGAATGGTCTTATGATGGACCTATATAGAATGATTTTGTTGCCGGAACTTAAATAGGAACCGCTCCGGACCAGAGGCCTCAACTTTTCGAAAATACAATGGTGTTTTTCTTGTATGTACGCCACTTGTTTGAGCCGTAAATCAAAGTTATATATACTTAATTGAATCACAATAGTATATTAAGATACTAGTTTTAAAAGACCATATTTTATCGCACGAGCACGAAATTAGGAAACGACCCGCTTGCGGGGAGTTTCCTAACGTGCGAGTGCGCTAAATGTCTTTTAAAACGTGTATTTTATACTATTTTTTCTATTTTGCATGTTTTTTAATGAAAAACATTAATTTATTCAAGTCGCGATCAAAAGTTGGACGTCCATCTTGTCCCTTTTGACGTCTGTATTATTAGGAATCCCATTCAAAACGGTGTCGAAATTTTTGCTAGTGAGCCTTGGCATTGAACAATTTTGTTAATATCATTGTAATCAGTCAATAAAAGTAGTGTCGAAAAGAGCTTCTTTTCGACACTACTTTGCGTATCGAAAATACTTCTTTATGATACCAAAATAGAAAAATACAATTTTCCTATATCAATTTATATCAAACTTATATTAATATTTATTTGAAAAGTTATAAAACGGACCAGTTATTACGTGTGCCTCAAGGTTGTGACGTTCATCACTAGGGACATGTTTGTACAAACAATTCGATCTCTCTACATCTACTGAAGTTATAAGGCAAAATTTTAATTTTGGAACTAAGGCAGGTTCAATAGCCAAATTATTTACAGTTTTCCCACACATTATGTTTACGGCCTGCCTTAGATTCTCCCAGTAGCCTTAGACCTCTTTCAGACTGTACGGATTTTAGCCGGTCCGGTTCTATTGGTTTTAACGTGAGTGGTGCATTAAAACCTGGTGACAATTAGTTTAATGCACTACTGGACTACAATAAACCGGACCGGCTAAAATCCGTATCGTCTGAAAGAGGCGGTACTTGTGTTTTTTTTTTATCAAAGTTTCTAATTTGGCCATCACTCTTTCTACTTTACCTCGTATTTGTTGGCAATTTTGTACACATGTACCTATTATATTCATCGACTCTGGTAGACTTGTACACAATTCTTCTAGTTGCAAAAACTTAAAATTTTTGGAAATTATCTGCATAAAATATTGCCGGTACGAATCGAGGTACCCTATGTAGTCACGACAAGCTCAGGTGGTAATGGTACTCCGGGCAAATTGGCCTTTTTAAACTGTACTCTTAATGAGATCTTTATGAATATAGATATTTTTTTTTTACATTTGCTATTATGTTATTGCCAACGGGAAAGAAGCTCTAATGATTTCCGCACCCTATTTAATTCAGGCGCTATAGGCAAGTTATGAATTAACTTTTTATAAAATATTTTTAAATGCTGTTCTGCTTTTACCATATACAGCGCCACATCAGACAACAGAACAAGAATTGTATCTATAGGAAAAAGAAATGTTTTAATGTTTCTTAAATAAAATGGGTAAATTAACTATGTAACACCCCTGGCAGCTCCTGTCAGACAGTCACGACAGACGGCAAGAGCGCACCAGTTCGTCGTACAACTGGAAACACCTAGAACATCGCTTTACAAGAACTCCTTTGTCTGGCGCACTGCATCACTGTGGAACTCACTCCCAGGACATCTGTTTCCCACTAATTACAACTTACAAATATTCAAGAGTCGTGTCAATCAACATCTTCGCACACACACCGCTCGTCGAGCGCCATAGGGTCTCCCTTTAGTGTGTGTGCCACTGCCATAAAAAAAAATAGTTGTTTCGTCGACAACAATATACATATATCCAATTTCGTTCTTTATATCATCTAGCAGGTACCAAACAGTCCAAACACACTTTCCAACGCCATTTTTTTTTAATGTTGATTCATCGGGAGCATTAAATTTTCAATATTTTTTGCGTAAATTCCTTTACTTGCGGGTTGGTCAGCTTGTTTAAAGAAACATTAGTAGCCAAACATTTTGCATTTCTGCAGATTGCGTCAGCCTTTCCTAGATTTTTATAGTATCACTTTCATGCAAAGTAAGTGAAAAGCTTATATTATTCAGTTCTACTTGTATCCTGCTTGGAAAAAATATATTTTTTGAATGCTCTCCTTGTTTTCGAGTTATAACTAGAACTCTTTTTTGTACTTAAAAATAGGTCTTTTAAGATATTCCAACTAAACGTATAATTTAACTAATACGAGTACTTATATAGCGCGTAAATGAAGTATAGACATGATGTTAATCATCATGATGACTTATTATGTTAAGCAATAATAACAATCATTATTAAATGAAACAATAGTTTTATCCACTATGATATTACAAACATAAATAGATAATTTTCATAAAACGAATGCGAATACCTAAATTATTAATAAACATGTCAAACGCAGGTGTGACCTGAAAACTAATTATGTAAAATGCATTCAAATGCATACCTTTTCAAGTTTAGCATAATGTATGTGGGTAGACTCTTAAATAAGTCAAGCAATCACCTAATTGTTTTAACAGGTCACGTATTTAATTGATCGGTGAACTAAATACCTAATTGATCTGAAAGCATCCTGTATTCATAATTTTAATTATACCGGTAAATTGTAAATTAATTCAAGAAATACTATAAAATGGTAAAATAGTGGAAATGTAGCAAAGTTGCGTAATTCCTAATGTATGTCGATGAGATCTTAAATGTTAAAAAGCCTATTTTTTATTTGGAAAAATATTACAAAGTCGGTAATTTTATACTATGGAAGATAGCTGTTATTTTTTACTGTTTAAAAGTACGTTTGGATTTCGCATTATCATATAATCAGAGATTTTTCAATTTCATTTTTTTTTTCAATAATATCAGATGTAGGTATCGCTTCTAAATTAGCAAATTTGTTCCAGTTCAACCAACTCTTTATTTCTGAGAGGTTTCATATAAAATTCAAAATACAGATTTTTTAATAACTAATGTTTCTATTCTATAATGGATCGCTAGAAGTCGGGCTCACTATTTTGAAGCATGATTCTTCAAGCTTTATACACAAATTCGAGATCTATTTGAGGCAGAACAAAATATACTCTTATACAAATTGTCACGGTTTTTATGATGTCAGTCTTTTTGTATATTTCTAATGATTAAAATTTTCCTATTTTATTTTTAGATGCTGTTATTTATTGAAACAATATAGAATTAATACAGATTTATTAATATCAAAAAATATGTAGTCCAATTTATGACTTGAAAAACAGTGGGTCGAATTTATTTTTCCATTCTGAGCAAAATTTGTATTAAAAAAGACGTTAGTTCAAAAGAATTAAATAGTTGTAAAAATTTGTCTGTTACGTACTATTTCCACAGCATACCAAATTATGACAAAACTAAGTTAAGTAAATTTAAAAAGAAAATATTCATTTTTAATATGGCAAAATAGGGATTAATTATCTTACTACTTTCACTTATTAGAACAAGAAAGTGATACACTGACGCTGATTTTGTAATAACTCTTAAATGTAGTCAGAGATTTTTTTCAATATCATTTTATTTCAGTAATCTCAATTTTAATTTAAAATTTCGCTCCTAAATTCGCAACTTTGTTCGAGTTTAACCAACTCTTCATTTCTGAGAGTATTTAGAATCCCCATAACTAACCTTGAATTTGTGAACTACTACAATGTATAAACTACTAAATAAATATCACCCTATCCTAAGTTTGAACTTGAACTTGGAAAATATTATGTAAACATTATAATGACAAATTATAAACAATGCGACCAGTCAACGGGAGCGATTAAGAACCTTAAACGTGCGACGATCAGCACTTTTTATCATATAAAAAATACGCCAGCAAACCATCAGTTCGACAGACTTTGCTCTCACCTAATAACCAGTTTCCGGCAGTGCACATGAACGCTTGGGTTCTAACATATCCTTTTTCCCTTACCCAAACCTGAGTTTTGTGGTTCTGGTTCATATGGACGTGAAATCCAGTGGTTGCCTATCCACAGTAGTAAAAGTTGAATCTATGATAAATTTGTCAATGTTCTGGGAAAAATAATTTTCAAAGTAGAATCTGTCAAGTAGTTCAAGTGCAGTGTGAACTTTAAGTGTACTTAATATAAACTAACTATAAATGAATCACAACACAACTCTTAAGAAAACTATATTTATAAAAAGTGACCAAAGATCTACAAACAATTGAAATATATACCTCAATCGAGAGAACATGCGCACTTTAGCAATCGGGTATAATATAATCTTATTAAGTCTCTGACCAATAGACAATGTTAATGTTTTCTCATTAAGTTTTTGACCAATAGACGTTGTTATTGTCTTTAGCTAAAATGCTTTCTTTATCATCTCTTCTCACCTGACGTAGATCGATCCCGAATCTGAGTTATATTCCTGCATGCTGACCAAGGCGTGGCGCCGCGGATAAAACTAAACGTGACAATATAAAATTCAGAAAACAGATTTTTTAATAATAAATGTTTCTATTCTATAATGAATCGCTAGAAGTAGAGCTCACTGTTTTGAAGCACAAATCTTCAAATTTTAGATACCCACTTGAGTCCGACCAAGTATACTCTTATACAAAGTGTCACGATTTTTGAGATATCGGCCTTTATGTAGATTTCTGATAAATAGTTGAATTTATCTCGGTACATATTACATTTTATGATATTAAATGATTTAAGTTTTCCTAATATTTTTTTAGATTAGAATTAATGCCGATTTAATCAACAAATGTGTAGGTCAATTTATGACATGAAAAACAGAAGGTGACGAGAGCAAGGAGGAATACAACAAACATATCAAGAACAAGCTTCTCAACTGTACTAACGGATCCAGATCCTTTTGGTTAGTTTCTAAAGCTGTCAATCAGGGTTTCTCGAAGACGTCGATTCCACCACTGACCAAAGATGATGGCTCAATAGCGGAAACGGCCAAAGAAAATGCGAACATTCTTGCCAAAATATTTGCATCAAATTCTACCTTAGATCATCAAGGAAAGACTCCCCCAACTATCCCTAGAGTGAATTCCTCAATGCCAGGTCTGATATTTCGCCAACGCGAAGTGAAACGAATACTTAAAAGCCTAGACACTAACAATGCCACATGACCTGATGGCGTTCCCGCAATAGTGCTTAAGGAATGTGTTGCTGAACTAACAGCTCCACTATGCAGGCTTTTCTCTCTATCATAACGAATTGCATGCTTTCCTACTAGCCGGAAATGCGCTCAGGTGCAATCAATCCCGAAGAAAGATAAAATAACGATTCCAAATAACTACCGTCCAATTGCCTTAGTTCCCATCATGTTCAAGGTCATGGAGAATCATCAGGCATCATAAGCGACCGCCAGTATGGCTTCCGCAAACTCAGATCAACACATCTCCTGACTTACGTGTACTATCTCTCTGTGGACCAAAGCCATCGAGAGCAACGGCGAATCTCATGCAGTGGCTCTTAACATATTCAAAGAATTTGATAGCATATAGCATACCGACTACCACCAGCACTGCTTCTATGGCTTTCCAATTTCTTAAGGGATCGAAGCATCCGAGTTGGTATTGATGAACATCTGTCGGAAGAATTTAAAATCAATGCCGGATTTCCTCAAGGGTGTATACTATCCCCCACATTGGTCCTGCTCTATATCAACCATCTCTTAGACAAGACAAACAATTCTATTTACAGCTTTGCAGATGACAGCACTCTTATATCCTCATTTATGGCACGAACTCCAATGGCCACTGCTCGTTCCCAACGCGAGCGAGAAAATCTGATTGCTACCATCAATGAGGATATGAACGCCATCGCGGAATGGGGGAGGAAAGCAATGTCCAGTTTGACGCAGAAAAGACTCAAGCAGCTGTCTTCCCAAAACAAACAAACACCGCAGGATCTCACTTGTCAATGACAGGACAAACACTGACTCTGGCCTCATACATAAGCTTGCTAGGCATCAATGTAGAAAACAACATGTCTTAAAGTATTCACGTCACCAAAGTCGCCAAGGCAGCAGCACAAAAGCTAGGTGCACTCTATAGAGCAAAAAAGTTGTATACACCTCATCAGCTCTTACTGCTCTATAAGGCCCATATAAGACCATCTCTGGAATACTGTTCTCATGTGTGGAGCTCGGCACCCAAGCACTTGCTCAAGATATTAGATTCCATACAGAGGGGAGCAGTCTGTATTGTGGATCACCCAGAGTTAACTAAAGAACTTGATAGCCTTGAACATCGAAGAAAAGTGACGGGCGTTGAAGAAAAGTGACGGACCTATCTCTTTGCTATCGATACTACTACGGAAGGTGTTCGACCGAGCTAGAATTTATGATTCCGCCCAGAGTTGTGCCAGACACAAGCTGCTCATCAACATACGATTCAGTTGCAAACACAGGACGTCGCTGTTGCGGGACTCCTTTGTCTGGGGGGCTGCCTCGCTCTGGAATGGACTTTCGAGTAACGTCTTCGCGAAAACTACAATCGACAGCGCTTCAAATTCAAGGTCTCCGCACACGCACCGCTCGTTGAGTGGTATAGGATTTTCCTTTTGCATGTGCGGCGAACATAAAAAAAAATCTTCTTCGATTGTCTGTTCGCAAAGATTGTCAGGAATTTCTCCTAACATCTCCCGAGATAATAGCTCTTTAAAAAAGACTAAATAATCTCTTATGTGCCATTCATTTCCAAAATGCTTATCGAATAAATATTCAACGTCTGTCTATTTAGCATGTATCTAATTTCTTACCTATTTTTAGAACTGGTTTAGATGTACCTATATTTGAATTATAATAAACCTCCACAAACTACAGAATTTCCACAACGATTGTAGTGAAAATTAATTTATTTAATTAAGTATGGCATTGTGCGCCATTTTGTTATGAAATACTAGTTGCTTAAATGCATGAGACACGTTTTTATTTTTCTTAGGGGGTCGGTCGACGTTCTTTTATTAGCAGAGATTTTTTTGTGTATTGTGGGCGCGAGAGTTCCTAGAGACAATGCGAACTGAATATGAATACTTAGGTATAAATAAATATAAAGATAAGAATATCAGACTTCTATCTTGCGATAAATTAAAGAAATAAATTTCAAAACAACAATATATTAATTATACAATTAAATTACAAATACGCTTGATGGTGTCATGTGAAATTGAGTTTATCCATATAATTAGTTTACAAATATAATTATTTGGAATGAAGTTTAGTAATGAAAATTAAAATTAATGTAAAGGATTAAAAAATTTAATTATGACAGATAAAAAATTGCATAGAGTTGGACTTTGCAATACGTTTATCTTCTGAGTGACTGATACTTAACTTCGTTCAGTTATTCTGTAACCATGCGATCGTATTGGGACCTCCACTGGAACCGCTTCTGCCTGTTCCCAAGTTAGTGTTAATTGGGTTAATCGAGGACTTATTGGTTCTCCAAGTGTCGGCTCCCTCTACAGGTCTGGTACAGCGACGTGTTTTCTTGCTTAGTTGTGCAGTCAGGTAGATTTACAACATGTAAGGAGAAACGAACAAGTCTTAGACCAATGTATACTGATAATTAAATAATATTCAGGGAAATATCATGTGAACATCAGTCACACTGTGACAGCATGACACATGAGGAAGCAATCAACAATTTGAAAATTTACTGGTTAAAGCAGATATAATCAGAACTTGAATTACAATATTAAGTTGAGCAAAAATTATAGATAACTACTGTTACTTAAGATATCTTTACTTTAAAACATGAAATTCAAAAGAAAATAATGACTGAAATTTAAAATTCATAAGAAATTTTAATGGAATAACGTTCCAATACAGTGACTCTCGGTAAATCTAAATAATAGATAACTTGAATTTGATAATAAATACAGAAATATAGGTACTACTTTTTTAATTCGGCCCTTGACACATAAATGATAACTGAGCGTAATTACGTCTCAATTTAATTAACGATAAAGATAAGATAATCACTATCTCGCATCGAGATAGAAATTTAGATAAAAGATAAAAACCAGATAATTTTACATATGTGAGATTAACCTCTCATAAATGCAAAGAATGTCGGTACATCAGTGTTGAGACGAGATAAGGCGAGTGCTAATAATTATATACTTGATGTAACAAATAAAGTGAAAATTTAATTAAGTAAGCCTGAAAAGAAAAACATATTAAAACCAGCAATATTATAAGGGAAAATTCGGAGAAATTCTACTGAAAATTCAATTTACTGCCTTTGCAGGAATATATAGAATTTACTCCGAGAATTCACCCGAATGATACTGTTCAATTTGAATGGAAATACGAAAAATAATGTGCGTGACCACTAAACGATGAAATAATTACGTTCTCCGTAAATTTGGACTAAGCCTCTTTCAAATTACATGCATTTGATTAATGAGAGACGCAAATATTCACCAATAAATCGGTATTCTTACCCAACGGTCACGGCAATAATTAAAAATTATTGAAGATATAAGCTAATAAAAAATGGAATATAACAATGCTAAATTCTTGCTTTGGTCGAATAAAACGAAATGAATCATAAACAAATATTAGTTATGTATTTAAAAATTAAAGAATTAGTTAAATATACTGCAAGATGAATTAAATATTTCAAGATTAAAAATCAGCACTCACCCGTCAAGCGTCTCGACACAAGATAAACGACCTCAAAATTTAAGACGTTTCACAAATTATGCTTGCCGCTGTATTATTGGCTAATTTATATCATGTGATTACTACTATAAATCACGCAGCGTCAAGCTATAGAAATACCCACTATTAAATATAGCAATCTATAGTAAATTAAATTCATGAATTGTAGGTATACAATCGTACAATACATCGTGAATAGATGTCACTGGCAACTTTAATATTAAATATAGTAATCTATAATGAAATAAATTGACAAATGATAGATATAAAATAGCGTACTAGTGCTTCTAAAATCGTTACTTGCACGAAATAAATCCATTCGTGAATAGATGTCACTGGCAACTCAAATATCATTTGCAAATGAACCGAAGTTTTAGTGGAGCGGAATAAGCATATGTTCCGTTACACGATATTTGTGAGTATGCATTGGTTCGAAAGTGAGAATTTAAAATGTCATGTCGCGACAAGTCCCTGCAATTCGTGATGTTTAAATAAATTTATATATGTCTTTGGATCGGTGATTGTCGACTGCTTTTTCAATATTTTTCTATTCGTCATTCGTCCAAATACTCTGTTTGGTTGCTAAAAGTAGTGCCCCGGGACCGGGAAAATTAACTATATTTGTTTAATATTTGACGGAACAACTTGCGATAAAAAGTAGGACAACTATCATTGTTGAGTTTAGGTTTTATCCTCCACTCCCGTCAGCGCAAAGCTTGAATTCTAAATATGATAATAAATCAGTTCCTAAAGCCTGTGATATAATGCCGAGCAAATTTCATTTAATCCTTTATTATGTTCGTGTTCCATTCAAGTAGATATGTGGTATATTGTTGTGGAGGATTCCTGTTTATCTTACAGATTTTTGTCTGTACGGTTTTTGGAAAGTAGAGCCGCTTCGGCTCTGGCCCTAGTGAAGCTGAAAACCCTAAAAGAAACTGAAAAACGGTCGATGTTTCGAGGAACAAATCTGCCCCGGTGTCAAGAACGAAAAATCTAAAAATTAAAATGGTTAGTTAGTAAATACAATTTACTATTTTAATTGCATTTACTGCATACTGAGATGGTTGATTTTGTTGTTTAGCTTCTATAGTTCGCCCAGCCGTTGTTGACTCGAAACGCATGCAATTGCATGCGTTTCGATGGTCAACAACCGCTGGGCGAACTATAATTTTTGAAATCGTTTTCTTTCCTCTTCTCGAAATTTCTTTTTTGCACTCTTTAACAACTTTGGAGGTAAACAGCGAAGAACTGAATTACTTAACACGTATTCTAATGGTTTATAGGATTCGCAAAATCCCTCATCCCAAGAGAAATCAACTGGTGCTGATATCTGAGGATGGCGTAGCACAGCAATGTGTTCTAATGGTTTATAGTTCCTTTCATCCCAGATCGACGGGTACTAACATAATGAATGATCGAAAATTGTAGCGTTCCTATTTAACAAGATGAGGAGTGGTGGGAGGAATTTACAAATTGAAATTAGGTGGGAGGATATTGATGTGAAGTTAGGTGGGAGGACTAGCGGTATGAAGTTAAGTAGGGGGATAATAATATAGTATCCCTAAATAGTATCCCTAATTTGATTTAGAACCCGCGGTAACACCCTACTCACTTAAAGTAGTAAAGTCGAATCTACGATAAATTTGTCAAAGTTCTAAAAAAGATAATTTCAAGGTAGAATCTGTCAAATAGTTAGAGTGGGGTGTAAACTCTGGATGGAATTAAGTATTAAGTCAAAGCTAACCATGAATAAAACACAACACGACTCTTAAAAACTGTATTATAAAACAGTGACCAAATACCTATAAATAATTCAAAAGTATACTTCAATCGAAAGCACATGCGGACCTTAATAATCGCGTACACTGTAAATTTATTAAGTCTTTGACCAATAGACATAATTATTGTTTTTGACTGAAGACTGAAGTGCCTTCTTTATCAACTCTTCTCACACTAGATTGTAGATTGCTAGGGCGTCGTGTCGGCTAATTTCAGCAGCCCGGCACTGCTACCTTTGCAGATATTTTGTACATGACTACAATTTAATTTGGGTCCAAGAGTCCAAAAGACGTGGGCTTGGCAGAGTAGATGTTCTGCGGTTTCACTTGCATTATTGTAAAATCTGCATTGGTCGTATTCTGCTTTGTCTATTGACTTTAAGTGGTATTTTACCGGGCAGTGTCCAGTGAGCAGTCCGGCGACAGTTCTAATATATGCTCTGTTCATGTCTAAGAGTTGTTCTGCTCTTTTCGCCTGCCTTAGTCCAGGAGTGTTTCTCCAGTAGGACGACAGTTGGTATTTTCTCCATTTGTTTAGTTATCCGGTGATGTGGCTCTTCATAAGGCCACAGTAGGGCTCTGGACCATAATATGGTGTTTCAGCAAGGCAGTCTGCTTTTTCGTTGCCCTCTATGCCTCTATGGCCAGGAACCCAAATTAAAGTTACCTAGTTACGTGTTAACTGTGTTCCGTGTAGGATGGGCGCTCTCATTTCTAGTTTCCTTCTTTTTTTAAACGGGACAAGAATGGTTTTCTTAGGATTTAGGGAGAGTCCCTCCCTTTCGTTCCAATGCGGTTTGAAATTATGCCTTCATGTTTGTCCTTTATTATTACTACTAGGTCGTCGGCGTAGCCTAGAACTATAAATCTAGCTCTACTTAGAGTATAATTATTGTCCATATTGGGGGAGAGAGGACAGCCCTTGAGGGTACCCTTTCACTGTGCTGACGGTTGTTGACGCTTCGTTTATTTCTGCTGTTACGAAGCGGTGCTTTAGCATTGTTTCTGTCCATCTTATGATTGGGAGTTCAACTTCCCACTATTGAAGTGCTCTTCTGATGGACTGATGTGAGAGCGGTGTTCTCGTTAGAGTTTCGATTGCTTTCTCCATTGTTTTGGGGCGAAAGGAGGTTAGGCTCCGGGCGTCGGCCAGTCTTAGGTGTAAATATCACATTGGCCTCCCTTCAAGCTAGTGGCATATGTCCTAGGATAAGGCTAGCTTTGAAGATTTTCTGTAGGTGTACCTTCAAGTTCTCATAGCTTTTCTGAAGCAGGGTAGAGAAGATGCCGTCTTTTCCAGGGGTTTGTAGGGCTTAAAGCTATTAATTGCCAATTTTGTTCTATTGTTAGTGAAGATTTATCATTCCAGTCTTTTGTACCTCCCGTTCGAGCTCTGGAACCATTCGTTGTGAGGATTAGTCTGGTTCTGGGTATCTTCTACGATTTGTGATCCAGGGAAGTGAGTCTGTAATAGTACCTCCAAACTTTCCTTTTGATCCTTGCAGTATTCTCCGTTTGACTTGTTTAATAGGCAAATACGGCTTGAATGATTTTTTGAACGGATTTTTGTAGATCCTGTGCTGGGGCTAATTCGTATATGCCCTCGCAGAATTGCCTCCATGATCTCCTTTTAGATTTCCTAAGTTCTTTGTGGTACTTTGTGAGGGCTGTTCTATATTCCGCGCAGTTTCCGGCAATTGTTGCCTTGTTGAACAGCTTTCTTGAATCGCGTTTTAGGTGACTCAGTTCCCCGTTTCACCAAGGCACGTCCCTGACGTAGATCGATCCCAAATCTGAGCTGCATGACCTGTACTAATCACTCAGGTCGTGGCGATATGACGATGATGATGATATTTTCCTTCGGAGACAAAAATTTATTAGCATTTAAAAGAGCGCACACCTGGTTCAACGCTTTTTGGTAGACAACCTTTTGTCTGTTGAATATTACAAACCTTGATTTGAATATTTTAATTGCTTTTGTTAATTTTGAAATGAAACTCCTTTAGGTGCGTTGTACCTGGAGAGTAAGCTGGTGAACGCGTTACCAAAACTTTATAAAATGTGTGATACGGCGAGGCAAAGTTACAAAATGTGTGATACGGCGCACAGTGTAGCGAAACGGAAAAGGTGGGCATCAATGTTTTTTAACTTGCTGATCCTAGTATTAATGAAATAAATGTGATTATTAATAAATTTTAGCGAATATATTTGTAATTAGCAGTATACAGAATGTATTATTATTATTTAAAAACTAAAAAAGTACTCGTTCTAAGCGCACACCCCACCAATAAAAATAACATAAGTTTACCTAATTCCTATAAACATCGATACATTTTTCTTTTCTAATCTGAGTCAACATCCTCTTCCATGTCTTGTTCCATGTCTAACAGTTCCTGTGTCTCTCAATGTAGTACAAATTTTTATTACAATTATATTTTTGTCTAATTGATGAAATTATAGGTTCTGAAGAAATCAATAGTTTATGCAAAATATCCTCAACTTTTTGTTTGCTTCCAATTTTTCTGGGAAAATTCTGGCGAAACATCCTAAATTCTTTGTTTCAAGCCTCCGAAGCTTCTTCAGATAGTTTGCCAATTGAAATTAAATGAAAACGTTGCTCCATGAATCAAGAGAATATATACCAACTTCATAAGGATACATAAAATGATGCAGTATCTTTTAAATAAGTGCGAAATTTTTCAATATTATTACTTTTTTCAGATGAAATATCTTGCAGGATAACTGCAAGACGATAAATTAGATTGCTGTGTAGGTATACCAGTTATTCATGCAGTTAATGCATGGTTTCTAAAAAATGTTCTGACCGTGTTACCATTGTTTGTTATTCCATGTCCTTGTTTAACAGCGCCCACCATTATTCCCAGCTCATTTCTAAAGGCATTTCGAATGCCTCTTTTTCTTTCATCATTTAAAGTTTTGTTTTCTCCCTTTGCCGACCATGTCATGTTGTATGCAATATGAAGTAAACATCCCATACATCGAATCCACATGAAGGGTTGAAAGTCCGTCCTTATAAATATCTTCCCTTAAAGGTTTTTTTATATACCTCTAAGGGATTGTTCATTTCTGACTGTTTGGTAAAACAAATGGGACAAGTGGATGAAGATGATATTTCCGAAATTATGGTGCGAATTTTATCATCTATCATAGTCAAGTGAAGGTCATGCTTAATAAAAATTTCTCCATCGCAATATGTTTTAATAAAAATTTCAATTTCGGTTTGTATTTCTTTTAATTGATGAGTAACCGTATCAGATGATTCGCTAGTAAACTAAAATTTTATTGGTCTGCAATATCGCGTTGATGAGCGTGCTGGATTTTCCCAAATTCATTTTTAAATGAAGAGATACACAGCTTGTCATAAATACTGAGGATTCATCCTATTCTAAAGTATCATAGTATTTAGATTTTTGTTTATATAAGCTGTGACTAGATGCACCGTCAATAGCTAAAATTAATTCTGGATTGGATTCTACATTTAAGTTACAAGTTTTAAGAATTCTTTGAGCTGTCAAATCCAAAACTAATTGTAGCTTTATCTTGATTTTTCAGAAGCGTTTCCTTTTTTTGGTGTGAATAAATAACTTTATTAAGAAATAATTGGAACCTATGGTGAACTGAAAAGTATCAGTTTTGAGTTAAAACTTAACGCTCTAATATAAATTCTTATAGACATATTATGTAATATTATATCGGCTTAAGTACTTTCTTCTCTTAACAATATGAAGGATTTTCGATGCGACCTTCGTTTAAAATCCTCGCTCTGTGGTAGATACTTGAATAGATGTATAGGTATTTTGTATGTATTTTAGACCCGTTATTTCGGATATTGTTCTATTGAAGCCTATTAAACCGCATCGAATCTCTAAGTAGATATTACGTTACTTGGCATGGTATTCTACTTGCGTTGAACAATAAGGTTCGACAAGCATTGAATTCGATTTCCATTGTTATTAATACAACTAAGTTCAACTGGTGGTCTCAGTTTTGTTTGTCTTTTTATTACATAAACTCTCGATTCGATATGTTTTGATATATTAGTGCATCTATAGTAAACCTAAGAATATTAAATCCGTAAAATCGAAACCGTAGCGTAATTTTCCATGTAAAAGTCGAACCAAAATATTGTACATATTTTATGTTTCTATGATTTGGAATGAGTCTCATTTGAGGCGTGCATTTCCAAAACGTTGTGTAAGTGCAAAAATGAAAATATTTAGGAGAAAGGCAGAATACTTAAAAACATGATTATTTTTATATAAATAAAGTCTATGTAATACTATAGAATGTAAGAAATCATAAAATACACATCTCAGACCTAGAAAAGCAAGAAGCCCAATGATTTATTGTTAAATTCCTTGGACAGGTCATCTGTTGTGGTTCGCATTGTTATTGAAAATGACTATTGGGCGGAAGAGACAAAGGTATATTCCGGCCCTGAATGACAACAAAGTTCAGCGATTTCCGTTTGTAATTTTTTGTCCCCAGACTCGCCAGAGGCGTATTGGTAAATATGGAAGAGGTGAAAAGAACATTATATGAAAATATAATTTATGTTTATCAAAATAGCTTCTGGGTCATAGATGATTAGGGTGCAATACTTTCACCAACTTTGTTCCTGACCATAACCAATAATGTTTACAGTTTTGCAGATGACAGTACCCCAATTTAGAACAGAAACACCTTTACCAGCAACTGAGACTTATCACCGCAGACAGGAGCAGATTACAAGAATGAATGAAGATCTGGAGAAAGTTCGAACCTGCGGCGACAGGAATTTGGTCTAGTTCAATGCAGCAAAAACCCAAGTAGCCACCTTTATCAAGAAAGCCAATACGGCATATCATTATGGCAGGATCGACCATTCATTCATCCTCGCCAATCGGACTACTGGGTGTCTCGGTCAACAGCAATATGTCCTAGCATGACCACGTTGCTAACATCGCAAAATCAGCCTCGCAGAAGCTTGGTGCGCTATTTCGTAACAACAGAGTGTATACACCACAGCAGCTGCTCTTGCTCTACAAAACGCAAATAAGACCGGTCTTAGAATATTGCTCACACGTCTGGGGTGCCGCACCAAAGCACACCCTAAAGCTGCTGGATTTCATTCACAAAAGAGCTTTGCGTGTCGTCGGCGACCTGGAGTTGACCCGGAATCTGGATAGTCTAGAACACCGCAGACATGTGGCCGAGGTGTCCCTGTTTTACAAATATTTTCACGGCAGATGTTCCCAGGACTTGGCTCACATCATCCCGCCCCAGCAGGCCTATCAGGCAATCGCGACAGACGGTAAGAACGCACCCGTTCGTGTACAACTGGAAACTCCTAATGTTTCAGAGTCGATCTTGGTCGATTTTCTGAACAAAAAGAGATGTGCTCGTAGGCACTGAAATTTTACCATAGGGCTAGTTCTAAAGTCATTTTGTAAATAAAACAAAAAGCTTTAGCATTATATGAATATTTTAATAAGTTACTTTACTTGAAAATAACTAGAAGCTCATAAATACACAAAATATAAACACTGAATAATTGTACTTACGTAGTCAGTGCTACGATGTGAACAATATTAGTCGAGGCAAAGTTTCGACCTTGAATAATATGACATAAATAAAACTCATAAAATCTAAAGCAATGCATAAACAGTGGTAATACTTTACTAATATATGTTTATAAACATAACCTTGAATCCATGTACAGTTAAATGTCTATTAGAGTTCCTGCACAACAGCTACTTATCAACTATATTAGCTGAATTAGCTTGATATAAAATACAACAATATACAAGCAATAATAACAGGATTAATATTACCTTAAAGTCCACCTAAAAGCTAATATGTACACTATGAACACCATTGACGAGAAACGTTCAATGTTCAGGAGGTTATCTTCTAACACTGGGGGAAAGTCACTTTGAAAAGCACTAGATCTATGGCTAGCTTCTATTTACAATGTGTTTCAATTTCTTGCAAACAAGAATGACTGGAATATAGTGGTTTGACTCTGGTATGCAGTTAGTGCATATGGCATGACATGAATGCCTTGTGAATGCGGCTTATTGATACACGCATGAATGATTAGTAAATATGCTATACTATAGCATAAGTAAGCCGAGGTCCGCGTAGGGGATACAGCCTTGTGATAACTTGAGTAAATTGGCAGACTACTGCCGTTTAATCCTTAATGAGAATAAGGCATGAGTAGGTATGCAGATTAGTGCAGAGTAATCCTTATATTAGAATAAGGCAAGAGTGTAGCAACCCAGTGGTACACTCGTGATATAGAATGTTGAAAAACCCCTGGACAATACCATTGGGGACTGTGCAGCGCATGGCACAGCCTTTGAGAGTTAGAGATCAGTGGGTCTCCATAATGGCAGTAGATGCCGAAATATACCTTTTTGTAGGCTTAGTACTAGAGATCAGTGGGTCTCCATAATGGCAGTCAAGATGCCGAAATATACCTTTTTGTAGGTTTAGTGAGAATGTGATTGTAAACATGTTCGTTTACTTACTTGAGATTCCGAGACTATGCTCGATTGAGTGTGGTTTGAGACAGGGCTCGATTGTAGAACTCCCATGGATGAGACCAATTGGGACGCCATTGCTCGGCGTCAGAATAACGGCAGTATGTTTGCCAATAAATACCTTATTGTTGACATAAAGATGATTATGCTGGGATATCACTATGTCACTTGAGTAAAGAACTAGAGAGATTATTAGGTCTCAAAACGTGAAAACTTGCCGGCATGGCGGCTAGCGCCAGCCGGCTAGAAACGGGGGTGCGCTTTTTGCGACTTACATGGTCGAGGTTCAAGACTTGACTTCTTTCTAGAACGTGGGAAGTGGAACTAGATCAACTTGAAGAAGTTGTTAACGCCCCTTCCGGCGGGATGATATACATCCTCCGGAAATAGAAAGGGCGAATAATGTAAATACTGAGCAGTTATGTAAACCTTTACGTCAGCGATTGTCTAAATTAACCTTGTGAATGTTAACACAAATCCGGTCGAAATAGTTTAGTTTTTATTAAAATTGATTCTTAAAGATCATGAATTTAGGAGCTAACTTGATTACCTCCGTTAAGAGACAGTGATCGGTCGACTCGGTCGCCGGGGTATAGCGGGAAACGCTATGATTGGTCAGATGAGTTTAGGATGCGCGGCCGGCTCCAAATGAGTAAAGGTGGTTACAACAGATGGCGCTAGTAAAACCGCCCGGATAAAGCGCGAAGCGCTATGATTGGTCGGAGGCCTTTTGAGGACGCTTAACTTTTAGCTTTCTAGACTGTCTAGCGCAGTGGATAAACGTGGTAAACAAGAGATGGCGTTAGTAGTATCGCCAAGGTTTTAATTTGTTTGGAATGCGAGGACAGTGGCGTGGAATGTATTGTATAAAAAATAAATCGTTAGATTTGAAGGCGTGTTCAAAAATGGTTTTTGAACACCTAGAACGTCGCTTTACAAGGACTCCTTTGTCTGGCGCACTGCATCACTGTGGAACTCACTCCCAGGACATCTGTTTCCCCCTAATTCCAACCTATTACTATTCAACCGTGTCAGTCAACATCTTCTGCAGTGCGCAGTGGATAAACGTGGTAAACAAGATATGGCGTTAGTAGTATCGCCAAGGTTTTAATTTGTTTGGAATGCGAGGACAGTGGCGTGGAATGTATTGTATAAAAAATAAATCGTTAGATTTGAAGACGTGTTCAAAAATGGTTTTTGAACACCTAGAACGTCGCTTTACAATGACTCCTTTGTCTGGCGCACTGCATCACTGTGGAACTCACTCCCAGGACATCTGTTTCCCCCTAATTCCAACCTACTACTATTCAACCGTGTCAGTCAACATCTTCGCATGTCATAGGATCTCTCTATGGCGTGTGTGCGCCACTGCCATAAAAAAGGGGTTGATAGATTATAAAAGTGTGCTTTTCGCACTTTTAGCTTTCAATATTTTAAAAAATCATAAATTAATGATTGATGAAAAAGTAGGTAGCAATAAAAGAGTTGTCTAATATAATATTTATTTTGATTGCAAAGGTATACAATAATTATAATGGAGGTAAGCTTGAAGGTAAATAAGGCTGAGTTAAATGCCAAATTGCAATTTTGGACTTTCACCGCTTAGACCAGAATAATCGCTGACCGACATCAATATTTGATAGCGATCAAATAAATTGATAATTGATTCAATAGAGGTCCGAAACTGCTTTTAAACTCAAATAATCGTCTAATTTAACCATTTGCAAATGCATATTTTACTGACTACTAATGATCATCAAAAACCTACCCGGAGGGATAAAAATAATTAAATCAATCAATATAATAATTAGGAAAACACAGGTGATTCACTCACTTAGGTGCCGCTAAAATGATTATAGAATTACGAAAAAGTGTATATGGAAACAGTTTTGGTTTTAATTGTAATTGTAAGTAAATTTAACTAAAATAATTAAATAAATAATATTTCAATATTATAATATAAAATCATAACACAATATTAACATTTTACCATAAATCTACTTCATGACTAAGTTGTTTACAAAAATGAAAAACTGTTGTCCAATCTAAAATAATACAATTTATATCTGATCGGCAAAAACCGAGAAAAAAAAACCCAAGCTTATTCTTATTTTTCCATAGAAAATATATATTATGTACCATGAAATTATGAATTTTACCTATAAAGTGTTATTCCTAATTATTTCTCTATTAATATAACAATAATAAAAATAAATGTTAATATTATGGCCGAGTTTACCCAACTTCTTATTTCCTAATAGCTTACTCTTAATTGAAAAGGATTTAAGGTGTCTTTAAATAAGGACGTTTATAATAATTTTTACTAAATATATTGATTTAACTTCCAAGAACAACTATGAAAAGTTTTCCACTGTTAAGAATTAAAATTAAATTTCAAAGGTATTTACAGAAACCGTTAAAACCAAAAGTATAAAAAACATATATATTTTTTATGTCTTAAATTAATTGCAACATTCTACACCCAAGCATAGCCTAGTGCATTTTAAGTTTTTAAAAAGCATTTGCATTTTGAGTTACAAGTTTTATATCAGTAAAATACCGGATGACTTTTAAATTTTTTATAGTGGTTCATAGTGGAGTCCATCCCCATTTAGATGGGCATGGAAGTTCTACCACTGGTTGACACAGCTTACCCCAAACAAATGCTGCTTGAAAAATACATCGCTTAATATGCCCTGCCAAAGCATTCATTGTTGGGGGTAAATGCTCAGCGGTTCGATTTTTTTTTGCAAAAAGTTGCATTCGGCTAACAGCAATATCTTCGGTTTCGTCCTTTGGAAAATAGAAAACATGAACATTAGGCCCATTTTTACAGTTTCCATTACAGCCAGGAATACAACACTTTTGAGACATAATTACACCCAGTGTCAGTTACCACAAAACTAGCAGGACCGAGAGAAAAACATACAATTAAACACGAACAGCTTATAAACTGTGCTGTAAATAAATCGGCTGACCGGCACAAAAGCAACAGGTCTTTAAGTCCGAAATATATAGTTTTACATATTTAAAAATACGCCTAGCAATATAAATTGTATACCTAAATATATAACGGAATATTAGGTACAAATTTCACGCACTTAAAAGCACATAAATAGTTTCGATTTCAGAAAATGAAAGAAAATAACACTAATTGCCCCAGCCATTATCGGCAAATTTACAAACTAATTGTTTAATTTGCTTCCTCTTCCTTATTTTGCTTCCTCTTCCTGTTACATCGTTCAGATGATGCGCTGTTGCAGGCTATAAGGAAAGTATTATTTTAGGAAAGTGCACGAACAAGGTAGTGGTATTAGATAATTAAATAAATAAATTACGAAATACCACATTATAAAAAGAGGAAAGAACATCTTATGGAGATATGTTTTTTACAATATTGGGGAAATAGTAATGTACAGGATTCTTTATATATGAGCATCCTAATACCCGCTACTATCGTAGTAGTCTGGCACCGTTGCAACCAATTGCGCCTCGATCGCGATTACCCTTCCAGCCCCCTCCTACATCTTCTCTAAATCGCAAGGGCCTACATGCATGGCATCACAAACTAAAATTTTGTAAGCACTTTGTCCTTTTTTAGAGGTGTTGTTGCGAGAGCCATAATCCATTACCATGTAAGAATAGAATTAAATTAAATAGCCTCTTAATAAGCAACATTAGGTATACAGACGACACCGTTGTTCTGGTAGACAGTGTAACTGGCCTACAATAGTTATAATAGGCAGAATAGTGCTGTGCAGGTTGACCTGACTGTGAATATATAATGTGTATATCTAGGACCAAACTACTTATATTTTCGAAAATGCGCATAAACACCATTCTAAATATTTTGAGGAAGGAAATGTAGACCAAGTATCTTCATTTAAACATCTGGACATCATAATAAATGAACAGTACGATTTAACCCACACCTTGGCATTAAAAATTATGATTTTGACACGTTGCGTTGAGCCGAATGAATTAAAAAAAACTAGTGATATAATGACCCTTTGTGTGAAGCTCAACTATTATGTTTTAGAACTGGAAGTTAAAATGTCGATGGATAAATTTGGATCACACATATTCTTCAAAAAATGAAAATAAATCAATCAGAAATAGAAACGAATCTTTACCTTCTGAGATCTTAATGTTGCAGATATAAATTAAATAAATTGTACTATAATCTTGTTTTATCATTTATCGGAAATTTGGATTCCACTAAGAATACCAATTACTTTAAGATGGTGGGACTATGTATGTATGTTTTCCCATTCGAAAAGGATTATAAATAGGGCCTATATAGAGTGTAACTCAAATAAATTGAAATAAATAGTGGAATAAGCTGTTTCGGTATAGATAAACATATTACCGCATTACGAAATAGAAGAATTTTATTTATACTTATTTATTTATTTATATTGTTTGGTTATTAAATTAAATACTGCTGAATCTTGAATAGCTTCTGACCATTTTTTTCTCTTTTCAGTTTATCGTCGGATTCTTCAGCTTCCTGATCCTCCTTTGCTGTGAGGGAGCCACAGCTGGTTTCAGAGCAGCCCTAGTTCCAATCCACGCGTCCTTTGGATTGACCACGTTTGTCTTGGCCATCGCTGCCGCAGTTTCCGGATTAACTGAGAAAGCTCTATTCACTCTTGGGTATGTATTGAGAAGCGTTCTAAAAACGATTACTTTCATATGAATGCTTAATTTATAGCAAGTGCGATATGTACGCTTTTACGAAACAAGAGTGAAATGATTGCAAATGAATGGATCATTTTATCTGGAATAAAATGTATTCGCTACAATAGAAGTCTAGATTTAAAGAATATCTGTGTAGGTATGGCTTTAAAAAATGATTTAGCAGTATGCTAGTTAACGAATTATCTTACATTTTGTTGTAATAAATGGTGGTTTCCGGTAAAGAAAAAGATAAGAGCTGCAATTTTGTTCTTTGGTTGTCTGTATTATCGTTCTAAACTTGCTCAGTCAATTAATTCCCTAATTGTTTTAAATTCACTCCCTTGTCTTCTGTTTCTTTTTCATCAAATTTCTTTCGTTGTACTTCTCTCCATGTCTCGCTTTCCTTTTCAGTAACAATTGTAGAAGTACATATTTTTAATTTCTGAGGATATGTAGAAAGAAAGCTCTTTTCTTTTAATAGTTTGTAAACAATTCTCTGCGTTTGTATGTTTGTCGTAATACATATGTCCTGATTACTGATCATGTCAGTCCAGCTGATGAGTTTACCCTGTAGGGCAACATACGAAAAATTTCGTCCATTTTAATGGTGTTTAGTTCACTGTCCATGTCTCGACCTCTGACACCAATATAGACCACACATGGCATTCGCGTAACGAAGGGATAACCGTATCTGACTTCATGGTCTGAATTTCAGTCAGCATTTTAACTGTTCCTACTGGCCTTCTATGCCACTTAAATATTAAATGTATTTTGTCACTAAATTAGAATTTGGACCAATTTATTCCGTAGAATCTGGACCGAAGCGATCTTATCTACTAAAGATTCAAGTGTCGTCGAAGGCAGTTATTTGATCCAGAAAAAATAATCTAGAAAGATTTATACTGGGTTACTCTTTCTAGTCTAATGAAACCGCTGCATGAGCATGTTGATGTTTCATTTTGCTGGCAAATATGCATTTTGTTTTTAAACAATACGGGTACTCATATATTTTCCTTTAATACCGTTGGAATTTAAGACAATATAATTCACCAACCACATCCAAAATATTGTCTCCGATGACATTAACATACGTAGAAGTATGCGACAAGAATCTATACTGTCTTGTATAGTCTGGAATATGGATGATGCTTTTGAAGATTAGGATGCGAGAACAAAAATAAATCGGACACCCATATCTAATAAACCCATGGGTTATATCGTTTATATCATATCGTGATCATCAAAGGCTATACTTTATAGTAAAGATTAAACTACGGCCGATATAGCACACTTTCTCCTCGTGCGCCTGGACGTATGTTAACATAATGGAAGATTATACCGTCAATTATAATGCAAGTAATGTAAAATCAATCAAATAGCGGAAAGTTTGAACTTAACCATGAAACTCAACTATACATTTTTATTATCCAAAGTATATAAACTGTTAGGCTAAACCTTGTTGCCTCTTTGGTCTCCGGTGCGAACCACTAAACGAGAAACGCCGCGCCGCCCTGGAAAAGCAAAGCCCTCACCATAAGGCCCTATCAGTGCCATATGTTTCAAAGGAACGCCCTTCCGACAGACAACTTGGTACTTCTAAAATCAATATTTTAAAAGTAATATCACCCTAAGGTAAACTTCTGATAACTCATTTATGTACCAAAACTTAAAACAGATTACTGAAACTGATTAAATTATAGCGGCTTTCCGACAGCTTCAATTTCTGCTGTATCACTAAGTTCCCGATATCTTCGTGGGACCTGACGCGATAATATTTTCTATTGATATACGTGCTGGTTTATACCACTATAATTTTTCCACATCTCTGATGTTATTAGCTAAATTAAATGATTTCTCTGTATGATCCCTCCTTTATCCCCCTGCCTGGAAAACGCAAGACTTCATGTATGGCTCACCCACAACTCCATTTCTTGGTTCCTGGAAGCATCACATTTTATTAATTTTAATTTAAGACGCATAATCTAGAGCAGACCAATTTATATTTCAGATATGTTTTGACTTTTAATACTTAGTAACTTCTTAAATAAAAAAACGTAGCATTTTCGGTTCAAACTGAAGACCATGCAGACAAGAAATCATATGATTATTGTAGTCAGCTAATCTATTCCAAGAATTTCGAGATCTATAGATAAATTTCGCATTGTTGTGGAATGTAATAAACAGAGTATCAATATGAATTTTTGGTCTCAGAGTTAACTAATTTTGTCGAGTTCACCTTACAGTTGATGAGAGTATATGCTTTATTTGAGAAAAAAAACAGAATGTCAAAAACCCTACAAGACCTGGAAAGCCTAGGTCGGCTACAAACGACGTCAAAAAATTGGACGCACTGATTTCGGTTCAAGAAAATTCACAACCAGCCAACTGGCATGGAAGCACGACTTTGACCCAAAATCAGTTAATGATAATTTCGGAAAATTATAGTATATAACGGCACTCTTTGATGACGATTATGACGGTAGACTGAAATTTTGCGAAATTTTAATCAGAAAAAAACGGTGTGTGCCTAATACCACATGACAGAAATGAGCATTTGCGAGAAAAAGTATGGTATGTATTCTATATTTCGAAATCACTTGTTGTGACGTTTAAAGAGTAAATTTTGCCCTCGAAATCTCTCATAACATCGGCAGAAATCGCTGCTGGCCCATTTTTCCAGCTTCAATAAATCTACTTATTTACCACAAAAACTATGCGCATCGATATGTCCGAAGTACAAGTTTACTTCGAAATATGTCATAAAATACACCATAAACTGCTTTTATCACCAAAAAAGTCCATATTTTCCTATCCTGGCCCATTTCCCACCTTCAAACCATTTTCAATGGGATTTCAGGCAAATATTGCATTTTTTTTTTTATGGCAGTGGCACACACACTAAATGTAGATCCTATGGCGCTCGACGAGCGGTGTGTGTGCGAAGATGTTGATTGACACGGTTCTTGAATATTTGTAGGTTGTAATTAGTGGGAAACAGATGTCCTGGAAGTAAGTTCCACAGTGATGCAGTGCGCCAGACAAAGGAGTTCTGGTAAAGCGATGTTCTAGGTGTTTCTAGTTGTACGACGAACTGGTGCGCTCCTGCCGTCTGTCGGGACTACCTGACAGGAGTTGCCAGGGGCGGGATTATGTGGGCCAAATCCTGGGAACATCTGCCGTGAAAGTATCTGTAAAACAGAGACATCTCGGCCACATGTCTGCGATGTTCCAGACTATCCAGATTCCGGGTCAACTCCGGATCGCCGACGAGACGCACAGCCCTCTTCTGAATGGAATCCAGCAGCTTTAGGGTATTAGACGGAGAGCTGGCGGCCGCGGAGGTACTACGATAATACCTCCGGCTAGAATTTTGAGATGTGGTTGGGGGGGCCATCAGGAAGTGCCATCTGCACGGATTTTGCTCAAAATCCCTGCGAAGGACACGTCAGACGACTCAAAGGTGAAAAAAATTTTGCTCAAAAAATATTCATACCTCCGGCTGAAAATTTGCACGTTACCTGTTGGAATGTCACTAATGACGTATGCAAATCGTCAGACGCCTAGGTCGCTGCTAAAGAGGTGTCAGACGCGCTCAAATTTGCAATTTTTTTTTTTAATTTTTTTTTCTTACCTCCGTCTGACGTTTCAACATATTGCAACAGAGACCATTCTAAGCACAAATTAAAATCGTCAGACGAAAATACCGCTGCGAAGTCCCCCTACAACGTTCAGCAAGCTCGGCCCGCCTGAGACCTATAATTTTTTTTCCAAAATTTATTTTCGTTATCGTCGTCTGACGTTTTTACATATTATCGAAGATCATTTTAAGTACATATTTAAATCGTCAAACGAAAGTACCGCTGCAAATTCCCCCTGAAATTTGGCAAAATTCCAGCCTAGATGGCTGAATACTGTTTCAATGTTTTTTTTTAATTTATTAAAACACTTGTTGGGTTAATATATGTTAGAAGAGAAAGTCAATTTATATATATTGAAAATTTCACATTTGAAATCTTCAAACATGGAAATTTCTTTTGAAAATTTCAAACGGTACATTCCTACCTGTAATTCATAATGGCGATTGCAGTCTCTGTGATATTGAAATTGATAGATATTGTAACCTGTATCTTTTAAAATTTGTAGCAGCCTCTCGTCGTTTAATGTATAGACTCTAGATAAAACTATACTTTCTATTGTCTTTCGAGCATAGGTACGTAATCCCACACGACTCTTGACTGTTTTCCTTACTTATCCACAGTAAATACAAAGATTTTTACTTTACTTGGTTCATTTGTTCTTTCCTAGTGCTTCAACAGTTCGACTTCATTAATATATGCATATTTCAAACATTCTCATTCGTGAACTCTTGTTGCGTGGATGTTGATGCATCAGCATTAACCTGAACATTTAGTTATTTTTCCTCATCACTAGTTTCCATAACGACTGCAGCAAAAGCTGCTGAAGTTAATGTGGATGGCTCGTTTGAGGACGTTTAAGTTCTCGCCAATTCGATGTATTTATTGATATATTTTTTCGGCAAAGACGTAAACTAAAACGGAGTTTTATCCACAATACCGAAACAGAATTATTGCACTCGACGCGCGTTTCGCTAACCATGTTAGCATCATCAGGAAATGATTAAAACTAAATATAAAACTCTACCTAACGGGCTTTTATACTAAATATTTGCTTAATCAAGCGGAACCAATCCTGGAAACCCACTAGTCACGCTCGATCAACCAATACAATGGACTATACGGAATAGGCCCTCTATCTCTATTTAAACTATTCTTACATTTACTAATTTCCATACTTTCATATGCGTCTAATAATCTCCTATCAGTTATATTATGAATTAATTTAAAATTTTTAATTGTTATTCTATGATTATTATCAAAAGCATGCTCGCCAACACTTGATTTTTCTGTTCTACCATACTTTAAATGAGCTATGTGTTCCTTGAATCTCGTTTGTATAGATCATCTAGTTTGCCCAACATATTTTTGGTTACAATACATGCATCCAATTTCATATATTCCACTTCTTTCTAATATTTCAATTTTGTCCTTTGGATCACCTAATAATTTCTTAATGTTGAACTTAGTGTGGTATACTAATTTTAGATCTACTTCCTTAAAGACTTTTTGGAGTCCTCTAGTATACTGAGGATTATATGGTATCGAGACATATTTTGTATTTTCATCCTGATTGACGAACGAAGTGGAATCACGAATGGTCTTTCTAAACAAATGCCTATTAATTAGTCTATTTATTAAGTTAGTATTGAAACCATTAACTTTCGCTATATTCTTAATTGTCTTCTCTTTATTATTAAATCTTTCCCTGCTCAGAGGAAAGTTAACCATACGGTGTACCAAAAAAATGAAAGCTCGCCATTTTGTGTTGGTCGCAGTGGAAGGAGTCATTAGGAATATATTGGGTAGTGGCAGTACTTTTTCTATAAATATCAAATTCTAGTGTGTTATTGTCGTTCCTAATCACTAAAGTATCCAAAAATGGAAGTTTGCCATTGTTCTTGACTTCATAAGTAAATTTAATAGTGGGGAAACGGTTGTTTAATTTGATTACAAAATCTTCGATTTTAGCGGTTTTTGTGTCGAAAATCGCGAAAATGTCATCCACATATATGTACCATACCCTTGGAAAATATTCGAACTCCTGACTGATTTCATTTTCAAATTTACTCATGAAAAGGTTAGCTAAGAACGGTGATAAACAGTTGCCCATTGCCGTGCCTTCAAGTTGTTGGTAATAGTTATTTTTATATTGAAAATAATTTTGATCCATGCAAAGTTTGGTTAAAGTTAAATATTCTTGTTTGATTTCGTTATCAAAACTGTTCATCTCAAGTAATTCACCAACCAAGGTATTGCAAGGTCTATGGTCTAGGGAACAATGACCAAACATCAAACGAGATTAAAATTTCCCCTTCATTAAGGTTCGTACCTTTAATTTTGTTTATGAAATCTAAGAAATTTAGTACTCCTGAATTCTGTTGTTTTATAGGTAAATTTTCAAACTGGTTTGCTAGCCACTTGAAAATATTATAAGTTGACGATCCTAATGCCAAGACTATGAGACGCATTGCCTTCCGAGGTTTATGAATCTTGGGGAGACAATATAGTTTCGGCATAGTAGGATTGCTCACAGATAATTTGTATTTAATTTGATCAGAAATAAGGTTGCTACATTTCTTCAAAGTGTTTTACCTTGTGTTACCATCTTAGATAACGAATTCCTTGAGATTTTGTTATAAGGCCCGGATTCTATTAAATTATCAACTCGTTGAAAATATTCGCTTTTGCCTAATATAACAACCTTATTACCTTTGTCAGCTTTTAGATAGAAAACATATTTCTCCTTTAATCTCTTGATTGTATTTTTTCCTTTTCCAGGACGAGAGTTAAGATTATTATTAATCACAAAAATAAAATATCCTCACTATATTTTAACTTAAGTGTTTTACGAACTTGAAGAACTTCATGGTACTTCTTTTGTTTATCCGCATTTAGTAACGGTATTAACTCAATTACATCACTAACTTCGCAAATCACACACTTCCTATTATTTCCGCAGAACTGTTCTCTATTCCCAACAATGCTACGGAAGACATTTGCGCGCATAGCCAACTCAGCATTTTTTTAAATAATCGATAATATCAAGCGCATCGGGGGTTAGTGAGCTGGAATTTCGCGATATTTCAGGGGGATTTTGCTGTGGTATTTTCGTCTGACGATTTAAATATGTAATTAAAATTGTCTTTACGATAATATGGAAAAACGTCAGACGGAGGTAACGAAAATAAATTACCGAAAAAAAAATAATACGTCTCATACGGCTCGAGCTTTGTGAACGTTGTAGAGTGAGTTCGCAGCGGTATTTTCGTCTGACGATTTTAATTTGTACTTAGAGTGGTCTCTGTTTCAATATGTTGAAACGTCAGACGGAGGTGAGAAAAAAAAATTAAAAAAAAAAATTACAAATTTGAGGGCGTCTGACACCCCTTTAGCAGCGACCTAGGCGTCTGACGATTTACATACGTCATCAGTGACCTTCCAACAGGTAACGTGCAAATTTTCAGCCGGAGGTATGAATATTTTTTGAGCAATTTTTTTTTTCATTTTTGAGTCGTCTGACGTGTCTTTTGCAGGGGTTTTGAGCAAAATCCTTGCAGATGGCTATTCCTGATGGTTCATCCGACTACTTCTCTGAATTCCAGCCGGAGGTGCTATCGTAGTACCTCCGCGGCCGCCAGCTCTTAGTCTATATGCTTTGGTGCGGCACCCCAGATATGTGAGCAATATTCTAAGCACGGTCTTATTTGCGCTTTGTACAGCAAGAGCAACTGCTGCGGTGTATAGAGTTTTTTGTTGCGAAATAGCGCACCAAGCTTCTGGGAGGCTGATTTTGCGATGTTAGCAACATGGTCATGCCATGACATATTGCTGTTGACCGAGACACCCAGCAGCCCGATTGACGAGGATGAAGGAATGGTCGATCCTGCCATAATGATGTCAGGGCCCGCTGTATTGGCCCTCTTAGTAAAAGTTGCTGCTTGGGTCTTTGCTGCATTGAACTGGACCAAATTTCGGTCGCCCCAAGTTTGAACTTTCTCCAGGTCTTGATTAATTGCTGTAATCTGCTCCTGTCTGCGGTGATGAGTCTCAGTCGCTGGTAAGGGTTTTTCTGATCTAAAGTGGGAGACAAGGGTACTGTCATCTGCAAAACTGTAAACAGGATTATTCGTTTCGATCAGCAGGTCATTAATATAGATGAGGAACAGAGTTGGTGAAAGTATTGCGCCCTGAGGCACGCCCGCGTTGATGGTGAATGTGTCCGAGATGTGTCCATCGACTGCAACATGTAGGGATCGGTTCTTAAGGAAACTGGCCAGCCAGCTGCAGAGAGAGGCGGGCAGTCCCAAGGACGGCAGTTTGTTGAGCAGTCCGTCATGCCAAACTCTGTCGAATGCCTTTGAAATATCCAACGCAATCGCTCGAGACTCTCCGTAGTTTTCAATTGCCCTACTCCATATATGAGTGACATAGGCCAATATATCTCCTGTCGATCTCTCTTTGCGAAAGCCGTATTGATTATCGCTGATTATTCTGTTGCTCTCGAGGTACTTGAGTAGTTGCTGGTTGACTACACGTTCCATGACTTTGGAGATTATTGGAAGCAAGGCAATCGGGCGATAGTTTGAGGGCGTGGTTTTCTTGCCTTTTTTTGGAACAGGTTGCACTCGAGCGACCTTCCAAGAGGATGGGTAAATCCCTTTTCTGTAAGAAAGAGAAAAAGCCTGGAAAAAACAGGTGTTAGCTCGTTGGCGCAGTTCTTTAGCACGATGGCAGGTATTCCGTCCGGTCCTGATGCCTTTTGCGTATCTAGTTCTTTAAGGATTTTGCGAATATCACGATGAAAAAACTTGACTTCTGCCATGGTGGTGTTGATGTTCGGTATAGTGGGGAGAGTCTTGCTTTGGGGCACGTCTAAGGTAGAGTGCGATGAAATCATTTTGGCGAGCATGTTTGCTTTTTCTTTGGCTGTAGTCGCCGTGATGCCACGTTCGTCCGTCAAAGGTGGGAGGGACGTTTTTGTAAAGTTGTTACTTACTGCCTTTGCTACCGACCAGAAATTCCTGGAGCCACTGGGGCATTGCAAAAGTTTATTCCTGATCCTTTGATTGTGTTTGTCCTTAGTTTCGTCGATCACACGCTTGCACTCGTTTCTCGCTTCGATAAAATAATTGCGATTTTCAGCGGTCTGATTTTGCTGCCAGTACTTATAGGCTTGCTGTTTCCTTCCTACAGCTCTTTCGCATCTTTTGTCGAACCAGGGCTTTCCTTTTGATGGTAACTTGATGGAATTTGGGATGTATGCTTCCATTCCTGAGGAGATTACTTGCATGATCTCTTCGCAGCAGTCTGACGGGTCGTCAGTGGCAAAGCAGACGTCGAGCCAAGGAAAATCTAGGTAAAACTGCCTCAGATCGTCCCAGTTTGCAGAATTGTAATGCCAGATTTTGCGAGGCAATAGTGGATCCTTCTGTATGAGTGGCAATTCACAAACCGTTGTAATAAGTTTGTGGTCGGAGGTACCTAATGGCGGACCAACTGTAACCTTGTACTGGTCAGGATTGGTGGTCAGAAAAAGATCCAGGAGGGCGGCGAATTCGCCCCTCTCTGAGATTCGAGTTGGTTCGTCTACAAGTTGAGTAAGCCCGCAGCTGATGGCAAATGCTTCAGCCTCTCTACCTTCGTTGTCGGTCTTGTTGTGATGTTTGAGCCAGTTGGTGTTGTGGGCATTGAAGTCTCCCAGAATGATTATTTCTGAACTGGGGTGATCGACCTGTATTGAGTCAAAGGTGGTAGCTAGTGTTGAGAAAAAGCTTTGGTAGGCTCTATCGCTCGGAGGGCGATAGAGACAACATATAAACTTGGTTAATCCCTTGGCGGTGAACTTGAGCCACATGACGTCAAGGTTGTTCGGTTCGAGTGTTTCCTCGCGGTGACATGAAAGGTCGCTTCGGACAAAAAGGCATATTCCGAACTTATATCTAAATCGGGTATGTAAGTCGTAACCAGGATAGAGGTAGTTCACTGTTGTTGTTGTAGAACATACTTGTGTTTCTGTAAGGGCTAATATGTGTGGTCTATTTGCTTGTAGATGTTGGTGTACCGAATTTATGTTTGTATTTATGCCTCTTATGTTGCAGAAATCTATTCTAAATTGGTTCGGTATCTTTGCTGTCTGTGAAATGCGGAATGAAGGGCTCCCAGGGCCACCCAGCGCCCGGAGATCCGAATGGCCGGAATATTTTGATCCTGGAAGCACCATCATGTCCATATATTCCTACTGTGAAACCCGGGATCACCAGCGCGGAAGCGGAACGTGATTTGGGAAAACCACTTAGCGCTCCCCAATTCTGGTGGGGTGGTCTTTCACCGGAGGATGCGAGTAGGCTTATGCATCTACCACCTAGAGCCGCTTCCACTCGAAGCATCGGCCTCAGACTCATTCCATTGGCGGTCCCTAGTCTGACAGGGGTAAAAATGGGGTTTGTTGGATCACTCCCCAGTGATCAGCTCCAGACTTTGTACTTTGGTGTTCTCCAGCCTGGGGGAGGACGATGGGATTTGATGCGCCATATCCCATGGCAACTCGGAATGGCGGGGGCGTCACTCCCCGTAATCAAACTCCTCTCACCAGTTTGACGTTCCTGCCAGCCAATACAATGCAGCCCCTCTTGTCACAAACTGGCATTGATCAGCTCCAGACTTTGTACTTTGGTATTCTCCAGCCTGGGGGAGGACGATGGGATTTGATGTGCCATATCCCATGGCAACTCGGAATGGCGGGGGAGTCACTCCACGTAATCAAACTCCTCTCACCAGTTTGACGTTCCTGCCAGCCAATACAATGCAGCCCCTCTTGTCACAAACTGGCATTGATCAGCTCCAGACTTTGTACTTTGGTGTTCTCCAGCCTGGGGGAGGACGATGGGATTTGATGTGCCATATCCCATGGCAACTCGGAATGGCGGGGGCGTCACTCCCCGTACTCAAACTCCTCTCACCAGTTTGACGTTCCTGCCAGCCAATACAATGCAGCCCCTCTTGTCACAAACTGTCATTGATCAGCTCCAGACTTTGTACTTTGGTGTTCTCCAGTCTGGGGGAGGACGATGGGATTTGATGCGCCATATCCCATGGCAACTCGGAATGGCGGGGGCGTCACTCCCCGTACTCAAACTCCTCTCACCAGTTTGACGTTCCTGCCAGCCAATACAATGCAGCCCCTCTTGTCACAAACTGTCATTGATCAGCTCCAGACTTTGTACTTTGGTGTTCTCCAGCCTGGGGGAGCACGATGGGATTTGATGCGCCATATCCCATGGCAACTCGGAATGGCGGGGGCGTCACTCCCCGTAATCAAACTCCTCTCACCAGTTTGACGTTCCTGCCAGCCAATACAATGCAGCCCCTCTTGTCACAAACTGTCATTGATCAGCTCCAGACTTTGTACTTTGGTGTTCTCCAGCCTGGGGGAGGACGATGGGATTTGATGCGCCATATCCCATGGCAACTCGGAATGACGGGGGCGTCACTCCCCGTAATCAAACTCCTCTCACCAGTTTGACGTTCCTGCCATGACCCATTTTCCACCTTCAAACCGTTTTCAATGAGATTTTAGGAAATTAAATGTATAAATGTACACATTTTAACCTTTCAAAATATTGGAATTACTTCAAATTTCTCATAATGCATCAAAAGCAAAGCTATCTATTCATACTCTTAAAATTGCCGAATATTGATTAATTTGAAAACTTCTTGCTACTTTCTGCATTTATATATAATTTAACTTCATTTTTTTGCGATCCCGTACGGAAAATTATTATATAACTTTTTTGTGGCGAGTGTCAAGAGGTTTACGAATCTGAGAATAATTTTCCATCCTGGCCAATTTTCCCATCTTCAATAAATCTACATATTTACCACAAAAACTATATGCATCGATATGTCAAAAGTACATGTTTCCCTCGAAATATGTCACAAAATCCACCAGAAATTGCCTCTTACCACTAAAAAATTTCCATATCTTCCTATCCTGGTACCATTTTATTAGCTTCAAACCGTTTTCAACGAGATTTTAGGCAGTTAAATCTATATTAAATGTATTTTAACCTGTCAAAATATTGGAATTACTTCACATTTCCCATCATGCTTCAAAAGCAAATCTATCTATTCATATTCTGAAAATTGCTGAATATTGAATAATTTGTAAATTTTTTTAAACTGCATTTATATATAATTTAACCTCGATTTTTCGTTTTTTTTTTGGATCTCGTACGAAAAATTGTTATATAACTTTTTTCTAGCAGATATCAAGAGGTTTGCGAGTCTGAGAATGATTTCCGATCCTGAACCATTTTCCCATCTTCAATAAATCTTCTTATTTACCACTCATCGATATGTAAAAAGTACAAGTTCACCTCGAAATATGTCATAAAATTCACCAGAAATTGCCGCTTATCACCAAAATATGTTTACATTTTCCTATCCTGGCCCATTTTCCACCTTCAAACCGTTTTCAATGAGATTTCAGGCAATTAAATGTATAAATGTACGTATTTTAACCTTTCGAAATAATGGAATTACTTCAAATTTCTCACAATGCATCAAAAGCAAAGCTATCTATTCATACTCTTAAAATTGACCAATATTGAATAATTTGAAAATTTTTGCATCTTTCTGCACTTATATATAATTTAACCTCGATTTCTCGTTTTTTTGCGGTCTCGTACGGAAAATTGTTATATAACTCTTTATAGCAGATACGAGGCTTACGACTCTGAGAATAATTTCCGATCCTGGACCATTTTCCCATCTTCCATAAATCTACTTATTTACCACAAAAACTATACGCATCGATATGTCAAAAGTACAAGT
>MU183275.1:54538-124786 GCA_016904865.1 Pissodes strobi | reverse complement strand
TCCCATCTTCCATAAATCTATTTATTTACCACAAAAACTATACGCATGGATATGTCAAAAGCACAAGTACACGTCTAAATATGTCATAAAATTCACCAGAAACTGCCTCTTATCACCAAAACATGTTTACATTTTCCTATCCTGGCCCATTTTCCATCTTCAAACCGTTTTCAATGAGATTTCAGGCAAATAAATGTATAAATGTACATATTTTAATCTTTCAAAATATTGGAATTACTTCAAATTTCTCAGAATGCATCAAAAGCAAAGCTATCTATTCATACTCTTAAAATTGCCGAATATCGAATAATTTGGAAGTTTTTTGCAACTTTCTCCATTTATATATAATTTAACCTCGATTTTTTTTTGCAATTGTACGGAAAATTATTTTATAACTTTTTGTAGCAGATATCACGGGGTTTACGACTTTGAAAATGGTTTCCGATCCCGGATCATTTTCCCATCTTCAATAAATCTACTTATTTACGGCAAAAACAAGCGGCGTGGCCGCTCGTCCATGCGGCACGCGCGAGGCCCTTCGGGCCTCGTTTGTGTGACCTGCGGTCACACATTATTGCCACGCTCCTATCCGTACCGTGACCTATAATTAGAAAGCCCCTATAATTAGGGTTACCAATCGCTAGTCTAATTTTACCGTGATAAATTTCTATTTGGTTGCCATGGTAACCAGTCGGTCAACGTCACTCGTTAATTTTTTTTTAATCTTTACCTATATACCAAATATCAAATCTCTAAGTCGTACGATTGACGAATTATGACGATTTTTAACTTTTTTGGTTACCATAGCAACCAATTTTTTAGTATCAATTTAAGCTTCATAAACAATCCTAAGTACCATACTATATCTTTTATTAGTGATATACATATTATTAGTTGGTTGCTATGGTAACCAACAAAAAATGCTAACATACTTTCACTCTACTTATAAATTGGCATCGAAAAAAAGAAAAGTTGGTCCTTGTTTACACGGACAAAAATGCCAAAAACGGTAACTTGTCCTGTTTTCACACCCTGTATATTAACAAACCGTAACCAAAATCAATAGGTTTCCAGAGTTTGTGGACCTCTACCTCTATGCCAAATTTCAAGTCGCTATCTTCAAAATTGCGACCTCTAAATGCCAAAAAACGGTAACTTGTCCTATTTTCACACCCTGTATATTAAATGATCGTAACCAAAATCAATAGGCTTCGAGGGATTGTGGACCTCTATCTCTATGTCAAATGTCAAGTCGATATCTTCAAAATTACGAATTGTAAATGCCAAAAAACGGTAACTTTTCCTATTTTCACACCCTGTATATTAACCGATCGTAGCCAAAATCAATAGGCTTCGAGGGCTTGTGGACCTCTACATCTATGCCAAATGTCAAGTCGCTATCTTTAAAATTGCTACCTGTAAATGCCAAAAAACGGTAACTTTTCCTGTTTTAACACCCTGTATATTAACCGATCGTAACCAAAATCAACACGCTCCGAGGGTTTGTGGACCTCTACGTCTATGCCAAATGTCAAGTCGCTATCTTCAAAATTGCGACCTGTAAATGCCAAAAAACCGTAACTTTTCCTGTTTTCACACCCTGTATATTAACCGATCGTAACCAAAATCAATAGGCTTCAAGGATTTGTGTACCTCTAACTGCCAAATTTCAAGTCGCTATCTTCAAAATTGCGACCTGTAAATGCCAAAAAACGGTAACTTGTCCCGTTACCCTGTATATTAACCGATCGTAACCAAAATCAATAGGTTCCGAGGGTTTGTGGACCTCTACCCCTATGCCAAATTTCAAGTCGCTATCTTCAAAATTGCGACCTATAATCGATTTCATCACATACACACACATACATACATACACACATACAGACAAAAAAATGAATTTTTTTTTCGATTCCAAGTCGATAGGTATAAGTCCCAGAGCGATCCGACGTACCGTTACGAAGTTTTTCTCCCGATTGGTCTCGCCCTATAGAAAGCCCATATTATAAATGGGGGCTTTCTAGCAACAAGTGTACTTGCACAGAATCTTCCAGAAACTGCTTCTTATCACCAAAAAATTTCCATATTTTCCTATCCTGGTCCACTTTTCCAGCTTCAAACTGTTTGGTGACCCAAAAACGTGGTTCACGTGCAATCTGTGATTTGATGTGGCCATTGTCGATTTTTGTTGTTTGTTTATCTTCATGGATATGCTTTTTTTCCATTGACAAGTAACACTGATGATGGCTTAGGCCGAAAGCGCTCTGTTACGCTACTTTAGGAAGGCCTTCTTTGATTAAAAAATTTGCATGGAAGACATAAATTATACTAACCCTGGAATAGTTGAAAGGAAAAATTATAAATGGAAATTTAATAGTACTGGCAGATACGATTTTAATTCACTAAGGCATTTCAAAGGAAATTTGTAACAACTGCTATACAATTTGAACAATTTTTCAGAAGGAGAAGATTATTGCTTTATGCAATAAAATGTTTATAGTTTTTGTTTTTTAACAAACATTGATTTTTTTATTAATTACAACTTTGTAGAATAATCAGTTTGGTAAAATAAAAACAAGCTACCATGGCTGTCACTTGTCCAGTAGCACTCTACCACTGAACTATGTATATAGTTCAGTGCACTCTACTGGTGGTTTAGATGCCATTAGGTTTGCCAGTATTTAATCCTAGTAGATATTGAATATTAAAAACGGATTGATCAATCAATCATCACATTTATTTCATAATTTACATAAGTATTGGTTTCTATATGATCTTATTGCTCGCAGAGCTCCTAGAAGCTCATGTTCCGCGATACAACACCGGGGGCGGTGACACCCAGATTTTCACGTCAATCACTAGCAAACAGGTCAAGTTGTTTATTCAAAGGTCTTAGACCCTTCAATTGTGCTGAATTCAAAAGATATCCACCGAATGTTAATGAATTATTTCTAAGGTCCAAGGCATTTAATTTTGCATAAATCTACAGGGAAACAGCACAAGACAAACCCTGCTTTGGAATGACGGCATAACACTTATATTTGATCAACATCAACTATAATTTAACGCTATATTACGTTGATGTAGTGTAGTTAACCAGTAAAAAACATATGTGGTCTCCTATGTAGAAAAATAAAGTTAGTATTATCAACTATCCAAACTCGTCGGAATTAGTCGACTCCGAACCTAAAATTTCATATTATATATTCAGTGAATCTCGTGTAATTAAAGCGCTCGAGCAATTCATCCTAAGTATTGTATGGAAGTAACAATTTTTATTTTGGATAAGCACACTTGAATCATAAATGTTGCGGATAATTATTGAAGCAAAAGTTTCACTTTTCTCTTCATGGTTTTGTACTCAACCATATGGCATTATTATATTTTTTATTATTATGGTCATGCTGCATGATTTAAACGGATGCACATTTATATTATGATGATAATGATAATGTTTATTGATGTTGAAATGCATTTGAATGTAGACGCTTATTTGATATTATGTATGCTAGTTTTAGCGAATTTAGTTTAATGTTTAGGTTTACAAATACGGGGGTTCAGTCCTCTAGGTACAGCCGTTTATGTTAATCGTTATATAATTAAATAATAATCAAGTCTGTAGTATAAATTACATAAAATTAAGTAATATATTCTATACGTATATCAAGAAAACGAGAAAATCAAGCGAGCCCATTTTAGTCGATTTTACTACAATCTAAAATAATAAAAATAATACTTCAAACGCCAACGTAAAAACAAGAAGAAGGACTGAGGTTACTGAAAATGTTTAAAGCCCGATATAAGTGAATAATGGCTTTTAAAATGTCCGAGCGGGGCGTACAAATTTTTAATTTAGAACACATATATAAAGGATGCCTAAAAATTTACAGTTTATGGAAAAGTTGGAGCGTTATATGACTGCTTTAGCTAACAATATAAGCTTTGAAAAAGCATAGTTGATAATTGTTTGTTAACAATTTGTTTTAAAAATCGCAGAATTTTGTGAACTTGACATTCTATTTTTTAAATTTCGTCTATGGTTTCTTACCGCTGGCTATATTACACATGCAGCATTCGAAAATCAAACCTTCTTATTGAAGTAAGCCTTATCTGATCCGAGGCGCCGGCGCCGTTGCAGAGACATCGGCAAAAAACTGTTTTTCCCCCAAAATCCCCTCTTAAATTAGAGCCTCGGTCCCCCCATATGGTCAAAGGTAGCCCCCATGAGGAGCACCTACCAAAACCTCCGACCTCGTAGCTCTTCCCGTTCTCCCGAAATTAATTATTTTAGTTTTTCTTTTCCCACCCTTTGTCTCTTGGAGGAGGTGGTACAGCGTCCAGTTTTCGTCCAGGATTCATTTTACCTCGGCTACATGTCCTGAAAATGTCAACCCTCTAGCTATACCTACTGAAACATGCTTAATTAAAGTGGCGTTTCACTTTGATAAGCGTTTAATTTTTTCTGACTTTACCCTCGCCAAAGAATTTCACTTCAATATAAAAAAGCGACTTATTGCAACTTTATTTTGTTTTACTGAAAACGTCTTAATATGAAACAGTAGGTCTATGTCCATATTATCCATAATGGTTATATTATTACGTTCTCATCCGGTTTCGCGTGAATAAGCAGTTAATCACTATTTATTTCTATACACGCTGTCGACTGAGCAAACTACTAATTTTAACATTAAAAGTAAAATTATAGACACTAATATATTTAAATAATAAACTTCAATTATTTGGTTATTATTTATCCATAAATAATAATTGATGTTTTATGTCGAAACTATCTTGAACTCTTACACCACTATGGCAAAGTTTACAGAATTAAAAATATAAGTTGGTGCACTAAGCGCCAATTCAATGAAATCGTCATATCAAAGGCGAGCCGCGAACGCAACCCGACGTTAAAAAAATGTAGGGGATTTTGGGGCAATAACAGCCGAGTTTGACGCGATTTACTTTGGTCAAAGCGCTATTGGGAATATAGAGTAAAATTTCCCGCTTAGTAAGTAATAAATGGAGGAATTTAAATAATAAAATATGTTTTCATTAAAATTTTGAAAAATATGAAAAGGTAAAAGCCTTATTCAGCATATTTAAAAAAAATATACGGTAAATACGATTGCATATTTAAATAAAATTTGTAAAATAAATTATTTTTTACTTCAAGAATGAAATTTAATACCCCGTGCAAAATTCTTTATTTTAATTTATTTTTGAGATGAACGACATCATAGCTTTGCAAAAATTTACAAATTATTTTGGAAAAAGTCTTGCAAAACTAATTATCTACATTTTAACAATTTCTATATTTCGTTAATTTTACCACAATAACTAATTAGCACAAAATTTAAAGTAGTAGACTTTTAGATAAACCTATATTTGCACCCATCTTACTTTATTTTGCAAATGCACAAAATCTGATTAAAAGTTACCTTTTTTGGTTACCAACTACAACCGGTTGATGGAACAGCATATGAATGTATACAGCTCCTATAGATCAGTTTACGCTCAAAAGTTAGTGTGGCGCTTATGGACAACGGCGTTGCCAAGTTAACGTATTACTTGACACTTAGCCTCGTTTCTGCAGGCAGTTAAATAAATGCATAATTTCTTAAGCGGGTGGTATTTTTTTATATGTACAATAAAATTAATAAAAATTATTTAAAGTAGTTTACCAAGATAAAAAAGTAGGTTTTATTCAAAAAATAATTACAGGTAACATTTTATTATATTATATAGAATTATATACAATATATAAAAAAAGTACGGTATTTTACAAAATTTTATTTACTTTTGCCTGTGGATCAGTCTGTATGTATATCTGTCTGTCTGTAATCAAATCTTGCAAGCTGAATTGGAAGTACTTCTAAATGACTAAATGTCCGATTGACTTCAAGGGTAGGGGAGGGGGGCACTACTTTAAATACGTCCGATTTCGTTTAAAATTGGTATATGGTGGTTTGTGGGGACAAGGAATATCAATTTTTTATAAGATTTTGAAAATTCAAAATGGCCGATTCAAAATGGGCGATTTTGGTTTAAATCTGGTAAGTCAATTTTAGCTAACTTCTACATATCCCACTGGCTTTAAATTTGGAACGCGTTTTTAGTTCCACTGAAAATACAAAACTATGGTGCTGCTTACACTCCACCGCAGGCAGTTAAATAAGTTAAAGTATATCCGATTTCGTTTAAAATTGGTATATGGGAGTTTTTGGGGACAAGGAATATGAATTTTTTATTAGATTTTGAAAATTCAAAATGGCGGATTCGAAATATCCGATTTGGGGTTAAATCTTGCAAGACACTTTTAGCTGACTTAATTCTACATATTCCATTGGCTTCAAATTTGGTACGCGTTTGCAGTTCCAATGAAAATACGAAACTATGGTGTGTTGCTTACACTCCCCCCCTTCAAGGCTAGTGGCGGGGCACAACTTAAAGTATATCCGATTTCGTTTAAAATTGGTATATGGGGGTTTTTGGGGACAAGGAATATGAATTTTTTATCAGATTTTGAAAACTCAAAATGACGGATTCGAAATGGCCGATTTAGGATTAAACCTTGCAGCTGACTTCTACATATCCCATTGGCTTCAAATTTGGTACGCGTTTGCAGTTCCAATGAAAATACAAAACTATGGTGTTGCTTACACTCCTTCCCCCTTCCCCCTTCCCTTTAAGGCTAGTGGTGGGGGCACAACTTAAAGTAAGTCCTATTTCGTTTAAAATTGGTATATGTGGGTTTTTGGAACAAGGAATATGAATTTTTTATCAGATTTTGAACATTCAAAATGGCAGATTTTTCAGACCTGTGGGTCTGTCTGTCTGTAATCAAATCTTGCAAGCTGAATTAGAACTACTTCTAAATGTCTGATTTATTTCAGATTTGGCATGTATGTTTGGCTCCCGTGACAATACAATTTATTTTTTTTCTTATCAAAAATCAAAATGGCGGATATGAAATGGCGAATTTTGGTGTCGAGTTCATGACCACCATCGATCTGTAAAACATATAATCGCGATACTGTTTTTATCTTCGTTTCTTTTTTTAAATACGCACTTAATTTTTTTTATCGTTTTTTAGATGATAGTGGCGTTATTAATATAACAGTATTTTTTATTTTTTTATTTTTTTTCTTCTTTTTTTAATTATTTATTTCTTCTTTGGCGTAATTTTGAATGGTTAATTAATATTAATTAAAGTTCGTATTTAAAAATAAGTTGATGAGGGGTATGGAATCCGACGTTTCATCTTGAAGGGGTCATCAACTTTTTTCAAATACGAACTTTAATTAAATTTAATTAACCTAAATTATTCAAAATTACGCCAAAGCAAAATAAATAATAACCAAAAGAAAAATAAAAAAAAAATATGTGCCTCAGCTTTGTAAGCACAGAACTGAAAGAGTTGTTATAATAGGAATTGAGTTTTTATTTTTTAAGCTTTTTTTCCTCAACTTTTGCCCCCCAGTTTCTGCACTTTTTTTTATTTTCTTTTTGCTTTCATTCAACTTTTTTTTTCATAAAGCATTTTTCCCCCGACCTCGTAGCTGAACTCCATCGCCATTTTTCGCCGAAAACCGCGTTTCTCTAAATTTTTCTTTTTATTATTTTTTTTCTTATTTCGTTTTATAATACTTTTATTAACTTTTCGAACAATTTTTTTCGTTTTTTTTATTTTTTTTCCATTTTTTCAAATATTTTTGGGTTATTTTATTTATTATCTTTTCGAACTATTTTTTTCGTTTTTTTTATAATTTTTTCCCATTTTTCCAAATATTTTTGGGTCCGAGGAGGTGGGGGGTATAATTCCCTCCCCCCCCCCCCCCCCCCTGCCCCCCCACAAAGGGGGCATCACATCTCCGGTTTTCGATCCGAAGCTCCCTGGCAGAGATATCGGCAAAATAACGTTTTTTTCCCAAAATCCCGTTCCCGAAATTAATTATTTTAGTTTTGTCTTCTCCGAATGAGGGGGTATGGGGTCCAGTTTTCGTCCAGCATCCTCATTTTACCCCGGCTACATGTCCTGAAAATTTCAGCCCTCTAGCTCACTTTGGTTTCCATTTCATTTTTGATATTTTCATTTTTTCTGACTTACTACCCTCGCTAAAGAAGTTTCACTTCAATAAAAAAAAATTTAGAATACATAATCATATTAATAACGCCAATATCATCTGAAAAACGATAACAAAATTAGTTCATATTTAATAAAAGAAAATTGATGATAACCCCTTGAAGACGAAACGTCGGGTTCCAAACTGAGAACCACCATTGGATAGAGCGGAGAAAGTGGCAATACAAAAGTGCAATTCAATTTGAAATCCGTTTTTAAATGATCCCAGGAAAAAAATAAAACGATTTTTCACAGTTTCGGTTTTTTTCCGGATATCTCCGGAAATACTTGGGATTTTAAAACTTTCTAAACGACATATTGTTAGGCACCTAAATGCGCAATTTTGCTCTAATTTGACCGACACTATATCTTAAGGTTTTCGTGATCCCCATATATAGACTCGAATTCGAGCCCTGTACACCTACTATAAAAATATAAATATGAAAATATTAATTATTAATAGTGCTTAACGATAAAAATACTTTTATAAATAATTATCAACGTTCCATAGGTTATTAAAAGGCGGCCGAGTTGGCAACGATGCATGCACAGTTATTTCCCATAAGAAAAGCATTGCCATAAGGCGCCACGCTAACTTTTGAGCGTGAACAGAACTATAGAAGAATTTGCAAAACTGTTTTCTTTAAAATTCAAACCACACATTCTAATACGGCTATGACATTATATTGGCGTATCATTCGCATATTTGTGGAAACTTATAAATTCTAAGGCACTTTTCCAGGCTCGAAACCTGCAAGTTTTTTTTTATTACATACTCTATTGTACTCACTATAAATCGATATTAATATTGAACATTGATGGGAAGTAGGACAAATTTAACTTGTAAGATTTGACCCAAACATACAAGTGAAGTTAAATAAAAGCTTATAATAAACTAATACATACCTACCCTTTTGGGCACCTAAAGAGCGATATATTGTCTGCCATTCGTCTTTCACAATCAACTACTGAACAAATATTTCGACTAGACATTTTACTCAAAAATCCACCAAAAACCAACCGCTATTTTTGAAATCTCACCCTATACGCCGGACCGTAAACAAATTTAAAATAAACTTAAATCACCCAGCTTTCCACTATAGACTGGCACCAGTCTACCGGGCAGGCGAGGCGAGGCGGGGAGCGACGGAGTGGAATTTGACGATGGCGGGGAGTGAATCAACTTATATTTTTAATTCCGTAAACTTTGACTATGGGCACTATGTAGAAGATGACGAGTGCACCTTATATGCGACAGCAACGCCTTCTAGAATTGTTGCCCTTGCTTCCGGCTGACAAACACTGGGAGATATCCTCGCCAAGCTGATCAAACACCAAAAAAACACATTAAGTTAAACTAAATACAAAAATTGATCTAGAATTGTTTTTCGTTTTTCACCTGGACAGTGTGCGAAAAGTGTATAAAAGCAAATATATATACAAAAAATTTATTGTTTATTCTCTGAAAAGTCGTTTTCATTTTGTTTTTAAGAGTTAGTTTTATGCAAAATTATTAAAGCTGGGGTTAAATTGCATTTTGTTCGTCTCTATTTTGTAATATTAAAGTAAATGAAAAATTCTGTACTATTATCAATAAATTAAAACTTTCTCATGTGCCTGGTATTTGTTACTACATTTATTCTATAAAATCATGATGTGCATTAAGATATGCCCAGTTAACATTTGGAGCCTCTCTGACTTCGCGCGACCAGCCTAGTTAGAGCAGCAACTAATTATTAAATATCATGTTTTTGCTTCAAATTTCTGCCCACTTGTCGGATCAGCGCTATAATTAGCGACGAACCTAACTGCTTAAGACTAGGTATCTAGAAAAAATCGACACACATTTATATTTATTGTGTGTAATTATGTTCAGTCCGTTACGCTAATTGACTATTCGATCAGAATTCGGAAGAGAGAAACTTCAATAGCCTTAATTATTTTCTATCTTAACGCCTGATGGATTATCGTTATATGTAGTAAGATTCTAACATTTTTTACACCTCATGGTGAACTACCATATAATCCGGCTCGATAACCCAATTCTCAGGGAATAGATAACAAAAATTAACCAGCTTGTTTACAAAACATCTTTATGACAACCTGTATACTAGAAAGTTTCATATTTCGCACATAGCAGTAAGTAGGCGCCTGTCTGTAAACATGTTATTTGTGACTACATACAAGCATACCAAACAGCTTTGTGCTTTTTCATGAAATGAAATCCTGATCTAAGGTGAACACAAGTAATTGGTTGTAACTACTATTATTAAATTTGTCTTACATATTTCATACAGGTCAGAACTAATTAAAATCGGATTCCAAATATGTGTTTATAACAAAATTAATTGGACATACCTACTTATGCAGAACGCTTCCAAACTCACAAAAGTAGTTTCGAAAAAAAATTATTTGTTAACAATTATATATTAATTGTAAGAAAAAACTCGGTATACAACTTAAATTATATTAATCCAAATGCAAATACAAGGGATCTTTAAAACATCAATCTATAAAGCCGTCATCTGCCAGACTGCCCTCCACCTAAAAGTTCCTATTCAATATGATCAAGCTTCTCGGTGTAACCTAAGGTGACCACCTGTTCTAATTTCACCAGACCCAGAGATTAATAAACTGTGGTAAAACTTCAATAATGCTTGTTAAAATCCAATTGGTTCGCTGTTTCTTTAAATATTTTAACGACCTTTGGATTAAAATTGGGTGTGGCACCCTAAAAATTTTCCGCCTTCGTTAAGCATCTCTAGCAAAACCCACCCCCTCCCCCCCTATAAATCGGAGTTACATCCGCCCTTCGTACTTGTTTTTATTTCAGAACAGTTGGTCACCTTTAAACTGACCCACAAATTAACAGTTCTCTTATTTATGGGTTTTTCTGAAGTCTGGTTTGCTGGAGTCTTGTGTTTATAGACCGACAAATTTAATATCCATAACACTCGGCCAACCTAACCATGGTCTGTCCCCAGACCCTGAATACATATTTAGACATACTACTACCAAATTAACCTAAAAACTCTCAATTAAATCAAACTTAAATCAAAACAACTTTCACAAATTTATCACAAATCAGGTAGCGTATACCTAAACGGCTGTATAATGCTGATTAACTGTTAATTTTAACCCCTAAACCTTACAGGAAATAATATTTTCAACAAAAGTACATATTTATATTTCTGCTTAAAATCTACTCTTATAACAGGTAATTGCTGTTAATAAGTGCAACTTTTGCCATACAATATATACCTAAATACCGTTTATAAGCTCGTATATAACTACGCTACTGAGTGCCTATCGTCAAAATATGTTGATTTATAGCGGCATCCAGACTTTAACTAATAATTAGAATGTGGGTACTCCCGCCTGCTAAAGGCCGTTTTACATGCTGCAAGACAACCCGCAATTCTCTTGCAGCAAGACGTTGCAAGAGCAAGACGATAGTTGCAACGTTTCTTGCACTTTGGTTTTTACATGTCGCAATTCTCTTGCAATTGCGACTTGCTACCAACCTTTGAAATCAAAACACATATTGTGGCATCAATTTTTTTTCTTTTTTAGAATTTATTTTTCGAAATTTGATTCATTTTATTTATACATAAAAAATAACAATCAAATATCAAATAAACAAACATCCATCAAATGTCAAGCGTGTCTAGTGACTTTATCGAGTCTTGGTGAGACTGATATTACTAGAATTTCCCCCAGACTTGCACTTGCACTTGCAGATATATCGAGCAGAACCGATAAGTTGCAAGTGCAAGAGACTTGCGACTTTGGATCAGCTGGGTCTCAACTGCGCATGCCTTCGGGCAATATCTCTTGCGTCTTGCATGGTCTTGCACAAACTCTTGCAGCATGTAAAACGGCCTTAAGGCTTACTTGCTTTAGTCAACTGAACTGAACTGAAAGTAGTTAGAATGAGACAAATATAATCAAGTTTGCGATAGCCAATTAAAGGCGAGCCTCAGCCAATAAGCGAATAATGTAAGAATATATACGGGAGTGATTTCGAATATGTAAATTATTCTAATTATTCTAGTTTGTCAATCATTTCCAATGGGATTGATGACATTGGAATCATTTTCTCCTTTATATGGTTTGACTCTAGAATAGAAGACATTTCATTAAACATTTTTAATACATTAAATGATATTAGACCATACACCATACAGTAAAAATACACAGCCATATTTTGCGGCTTGTTTTAAATAAATAACTGCTTATTATTGATTGGCTATTTTTGACTGTTTTTTAGCTTGTTGCGTCTTATCGAGTAATCAAATAGGTAATAAAAATATTGCATTTTAATCTTTACGTTCTAAATTTCGTTAATAGATAAATATTATATTTAAACCTAGTAAACAAGAATTTTAAAACATTGATAAATATCGGAACTGTCAAAGTCGACATTTTTACAGACTATGTCAGTAATTAGTTTTCTTTTATTTTCCCTAACCTAATTCTAAAATTTCATTTATATCGGTTCATATTTATCAAAACTCTCAAATTGACTATTTAGCAAAACTGTCAAATTTGACATTTTCGACAGATACTAGGTATCACAAAAAATATTTTTCTTTTATTTTCCCTAATCTAATTCTAAACTTTCATTCAAATCGGTTCATAATAACGAAACTGTCAAATTTGACATTTGTGACACATACATACTTTGTCAACAAATATTTGTCTTTCATTTCCCCTAATCTAATCTGAAAGTGTATTCAAATCGGTTAAAAAATAACGTAATTGTCAAATTTGACATTTTTGACAGATAGGTAGGTACTACGTCAAAAAATATTTTCCTTTTATTTTCCCTAATCTAATTCGGTTCATAAGTAGCGAAACTGTAAAATTTTACATTTTTGACAGACTATGTCAATAATTATTTATCTTTTATTTTCCTTAATCTAATTCTAAGATTTCATTCAAATCGGTTCATAAATAGCAGAACTGTCAAATTTGACATTTTTGAAACACAAAAAATATTTTTCTCTTATTTTCCCTAATCTAATTCTAAGATTTCATTCAAATCGGTTCATAAATAGCAGAATTGTCAAATTTGACATTTTTGACACACAAAAAATATTTTTCTCTTATTTTCCCTAATCTAATTCTAAACTTTCATTCAAATCGGTTCATAAATAACGAAACTGTCAAATTTGACTTTTTTGACAAACTGTCAATAATTATTTTTTTTTATTTTCCCGAATCCAATTCTAAGATTTCATTCAAATAGGGTCATAAATAGCAAAACTATCAAATTTGACAGATACTATCACAAAAAATATTTGACCTTCATTTTCCCTAATCCAATTCTAAACTTTCATTCAAATCGGTTCATAAATAACGAAACTGTCAAATTTGACATTTTTTACAGACTATGTCAGTAATTATTTTGTTTTTATTTTTCCTAATCTAATTCTCGGATTTCATTCAAATCGGTACATAAATAGCAAAACTGTCAAATTTAACATTTTTGACAGATACTATCACAAAAAATATTTTTTTTTATTTTCCCTAATCTAATTCTAAACTTTCATTAAAATCGGTTCATAAATAACGAAACTGTCAAATTTGACATTTTTGACAGACCATGTCAATAATTATTTTTCTTTTATTTTCCCCAATCTAATTCTATGATTTCATTCAAATTGGTTCATAAATAGCAAAACTGTCAAATTTGACATTTTTGATAGATACTATCAGAAAAAAAAAATTTTCTTTTATTTTCCCTAATCTAATTTTAAACTTTCATTAAAATCGGTTCATAAATAACGAAACTGCCAAATTTGACATTTTTGACAGACTATGTCAATAATTATTTTTTTCTATTTTGGTATCATAAAGAAGTCTTTTCGATACGCAAAGTAGTGTGGAAAAGAAGCTCTTTTCGACACTATTTTTGTTGACTGGTTGCTGTGATATTAACAAAATTATTCAATGTTAAGGCTCACTAGCAAAAACTTTGACACCGTTTTGAATGGGATTCCTAATAATACAGGTGTCAAAAGTGACAAGATGGCCGTCCAACTTTTGATCGCGGCTTGAATAAATTAATGTTTTTCATTAAAAAACGTGCAAAATAGAAAAAATAGTATAAAACACACGTTTTAAAAGACATTTAGCGCACTCGCACGTTAGGAAACTCCCCGCAAGCGGGTCGTTTCCTAATTTCGTGCTCGTGCGAAAAAATATGGTCTTTCAAAACTAGTATCTTAATATACTATTCTTGTATTTTCTCTAATCTAATTCTGAGATTTAGATCAAATTGTTTCATAAACAGCAAAACTGTAAAATTTTACATTTTTGACAGATACTATCACAAAAAATATTTTTCTCTTATTTTCCCTAATCTAATTCTAAACTTTCATTTAAATCGGTTCATAAATAACGAAACTGTCAAATTTGACATTTGTGACATACATACATACTTTGTCCAAAAATATTTCTTTCATTTCCCCTAATCTAATCTGAAAGTTTATTCAAATCGGTTAATAAATAACGAAATTGTCAAATTTGAGAGATAGGTACTAAGTACGTCATAGAATATTTTCCTTTTATCTTCCCTAATCTAATTCGGTTCATAAATAGCGACACTGTCAAATTTGACATTTTTAACATTTATTTTCCCTAGTCCACTTATAAAATATCACTCAAATCGGTTCCTAAATAGCGAAACTGTCAAATTACACATTTTTAACACTTATATTTCTTAGTCCACTTATAAAATTTCACTCAAATAGGTTCATAAATAGCAAAACTGTCAAATTTCACATTTTTTACAGATACTATGTCATAAAATCGACATATTTTGAGAATCACCCTGTATCTTCTAATCGAGCTTCTACTAAGTAATAAAAATATTGCATTTTAATCTTTACGGTCTAAATCTAGATTTAAATCACAGTTAAAATAACACTAACTTACCTTATTGAACAAACATTTAGAATAACCTACAACCATATTTTTATTCTTTTATTATAAAATGCTACAACACACCGTCAGCGTCGTCAAACTATCCGTTACATCTTATCACAAGCGAGAGAAATTTTATTTATCACAAGCAAGATATTTTATTTACTGAGCGTTAACCGCGCCGATTCGATGTCGGAATTTCATTATGTCGAGGTCACGAAATCCAATATTATCCGTATGCGCTGGTCGAGGTCACGACATCCTTATTAAGTTTCCATAAAAGTGATCCCAATAGTATTTTCAATACTAAAAAAATATTGTTAATAATTCACGAACTTAATAAGCGCCAACTAGGCGCCAACTGTGACGGCCATAGATACAATACATACAATAAAACCATTAGAAGCAGCATTTAACGTTAAATAATATCAGATGTTTCGTGTATGTGTCGTAGCCACATTCTAAAACCCGCCGTTTTATAAAATGTCTAGACATTTTACAAAAGGCGGCCAGATTGTCAAACTCTCGTTCAACATTCATTATTTTCCTATCTGGCTAGTCGGATTGTAAAATGCCTAGGCGACCTACGCGTTTTATAAAACGACGGTCAACACGCGGCCAGATTATCAAATGTTTAAGATTAACTTCTGCTTGACATTCTGGCGGGTGAGACGTTGTAGTCATTTTGTAAAATACAAGTTTTATTTAAAAGTTAGGGCATATTAATGTCTTTAAGTATGTTATATGGGTAAGCCTTGGGTTAGTTTTGGTTAGCACTTGGTCAGTTCTTGTTGATTGAGCCATGCAAAGCCAGAATAATAAACGGATCGCAACTGAACAAGTTGCGATCCGTCAGCCGGGGTATTATTATGGCTTTGCATGACCCTCCGCTCGCTTCGCTCGCTACAGGGGCTCAATCAACAAGGACTAACCAAGTGCTAACCAAAACTAATCCAAGGCTAACCCAAACTAACCCAAAATTGAGAAAAAAAGGTAAATAAAACCTGGAACTTAACTTGTGTTTAGCCGCTCGTGATAATCTTAACATTTGACAATCTGGCCTCGTGTTGAACGTCGTTTTACAAAATGCCTAGGCATTTGATAATCCGGCTAGCCAGACAGCAAAATAATGAAAGGTAAACGAAAATTTGACAATTTGGCTGCTATTTATAAAACGCCTAGGCAATTTATAAAACGACGGGTTTTGTAATCTGGCTACGACATATGCATAAAGTGAAGAAGTAACATATTATCTTTGTCATACGAATGATAATGCGTGTGTCGTTTCGTTGTTTGTCTTGCTTATTACTTTACATGCTAAATTTACGAGGTCAAGCCCGGAAGTGTAGAAGTCGGTTTGTCACTAAATAAGGAGTATTAAAATTAAATTATTTTTTTAGTGCAAAGTGCAATTTCCTCGATAGTTACGACGCCGTGCGTCGTGCGAAGCAGGCGCGGGTGATTTGCCGGTAAATACTGACGCGGCCGGGACTGTATTGTGTGATGTGTTGTTTAATAAATAAAGGGTTTTCTTCTCAGAGTTTTTACGAAAGGACAAATATAATAAATACGAGTAGGCCAAAGCCCAAAAGGGAACATCTTACAACAAAAATCAAAAGTTGCATCCGACGAGTTTGCAAAAAAATATATAGGAATACAGCTACAATATAAATAAATAAGTTTTGAAAAATTGCTTCCCTTGTCCCAAATTTCACCGCACGCCCCTGGTTCTTAAGAATAAGTAGCCCTTTGCTTCAATTTTAACAGAGACTATTCCAAAAATCATACATATATTTCACGAAACATTATTTTGCAACTACTAGAATACAATCATATCAAATTATATTTGCAGGTGCCCCTGGTATCCGCATTAATATTTATCCCCTACTACTGTGTACTGGCATATGCAACTTTCCGTCTTAAATTTTTATGATAACTCAAGGCTGGCGTTGCGCTATCGATCATAAATTAAACCGTTGACAAAGTAAACGAGTTATTATCAGATTTTTACTACTCATTTTAGTCAATGAATAATTTATTATTGGCAAAGTTATATATGGTTTTTAAACCACTTTGCTTCCGCTAAATACACTCAATCTATATTACTAGTTCCTATGTAACAAATATATTTATTGTTGATCGATGTTGACTATTCGGGACCATGTGGATAATGTCATGGGAACGTAAACATCGTCCTGATGAAAAATATTACAAAACCAGAGGCTTATTTTTGACATTCCTTGTATTTAAAAAAAAAACAAAATAGCCAATCGATGTATTTTTCTGTGGAATTCAAAATCGTCACCACAAAAACATTTGAACTAAAAACAAAAGAGTTGCGTTATGAATAGGGAGTTTTTTTAATTGAACACCGTTTTTTATACGATTTCTCGAAAAAATGGATTTTTTTATGTCTGTTTTGATTAAAACATTTAATATTATTGCGATAGCTGTTTTATCAATTATAATTTTATTTTAACTTATTTGAAATATACCATAGGTTAGTATAGGTAATACAGGTAAAATTACCACAAAATCTTCCAGAGTCAAAAATAATTGTCATAAATAAGAGAATATAGATTGTTAGTCCATTCTACAAATGCTAATAAATTGCAAGAGGCTTATTGCAAATTGGATTTATTGCAAATTTTCATAGACATGTATCCGTCAATACAATTCTAACTTCAAAAAAACTATTTGAAAAAAATAAAAGTTTCCATGGTATAAAATGAAAATCACAAAATGTTTAATCTGTGTTTAATCTGACCTGGGATTTTCCTATATTTCTTTAAAAATTTTTTGCATGACCTCTTCAATATTTTGGTTTCGGTGTTGTGCCTTTGTTAGATATTGAAGTGAGAGGATACTTAAATTTATGATTTTTTAAAGTCCTGTGAACAGTTGCTTGGGTAACTCTTCTTCATCTTACACGTCGCGTCGTACTGAACGTCCCGAACGGCATCCGAAATTGATTTGGTTGGATTCACCTGAAAATAATTTAAAATGGCACGATCTCGATTACTGTTTATTTGTGGATTTCTGTTTCTATCATGTAAAGTCTTATTTTCCTCAAATAGGCTTTTATCCTTAGAATATATTTCTGTGAAAATTTGCAATACATCTTCTTCTTGTTTTTTTTTGCATTTTCTTGGCGTTTGTAGAACAAGGTAACAAGGTAACATTTTTTATTCGCTCATCTAAAGAGTATCTTATTGCGCCAAGAAAAAAATTATCAATTTTTTTTGTCTGAAGGATTTAAGGGTGGGTAATTTTACCTGTATTACCTTGTAACCAGCTTTATTCGCTAACCGCTCATTCAGCTGTATATACATATGCCTGGCTCACTCAACCGTTTGGAGTTTTGTTGTTTCTAAAGGCGTGTGTTGAAGTTTATGACCGTTAGAGCGGTCGCCACTAAATTTTTACTACAAGAAATTTATTAGAAATTCTATCTATAATAAAATTGAGAAAAAATACCCTATGAAAGAGCGTAAAAAAAATTAGAATGAGATTGAATTATGGCCTAAATAGAGTTTCCAAAATAAACACCAGGAATACAAACAACCAGTTTATTAAAAAAAATACTACTTCGGTGGAACAATCTACTTTTTAAAATTTAGAAGATTTTCTGATTACTGATGGTTAATACCATGCTAAAAAAAATTATGGAATATCACTGAAGCCGACCTATTTATGTCACTGATGGTAACTAATGTTCAAATTACACTTATATTAAATGTTATGGTAATTAAGTTTCATCTTGACACTCTAACACTAATAATTGCAATAAACTATACAATAAAATGTTACGATTAAACTAGTTATGATACTTTAGCAAGTCTCTGAGCAATAACTTAACATCACTAATTAATATATAAAAATCTCAATAAATTACCTCGACACTACTTAACGAAAAGAGTTATCTTCAAAAGAATATTTTAATATTACCCACTTATTATTGCTTAAATACAAATGGTAACATTTTATATGCAAAAATTAGGAAATAAATATTCACTAAACTACGATTAGCTTATTCCCTTAGCAGCTGGAATATAGAAGACTCCAAAATGCTAAACTAAAAGGAATTTACTGTATAAAATAAATAGAAATATAGCCGCATCAAGTAAGGAGAGTTGAGGTCAATTCTTCCAATTCAAGTTCATTAATAAGGTTTAAATAGTTTTAATTAATTTTCTGCCATGGGTTTGACATGCAGATATAATAAACTTAGCATAAATAACCTAAACGCCCTAATTTTATAGCATATTTTTAGGTATTAACGAGAATGAAAGCGATAAAAACTTGGAAGGGCTTTTTAGATGACTGCCTTTTATAAAAATTAACACTAGATAAGATTAGAGAATTGAACCTCAGTATCTCTTGAAGTAATATTTCAGAATGTACTTCTCGGTAATTTTTTTAGAATTCTCACTAGAAAAATTTAAGCTATTAGCATGATATAGCAAGAACTAAATTATAGATGCAGGTAGGGCTAACATATAATAATTTAAATAGTCCTACTATGACTCGCCGATATCTTCAGCCTTCCGTGTGCGAAAAGCTACTGGACTGGACTGGACTCCAGTGTAAATGGACTAGATAGGTGAACCTCTCAGCTGGGAAGATCAGTTTCTCCACAAAACTCTCGACCTGGTCCACTTCGGATAAGCCGGCGAGAAAGACCCTGGTGAAATGACAAATGATTTTTTTAGCCACCTACTAAAAAGCACATGGGTCGAACCTACCTTTCAAAATAAAAGGGTTATCACATCGCTTTTCACATGATGTTTCACAACAGCATAGCCGGCGCTCTAACAAAAAATACGCGTTACTACGCTTTGTAATTTTAACAAAAAAAAAGCTATCTGGCAATCTTCAACCAGCAGTTGAAAACATAATTGCCATAAAGCACCTTCGCAGAGGGAAGTTCAAACGAGAAGAGCGCGTCAATTTTAACTTCGTTCGATATATCCTTTTTGCATGCACATCTTCGGAAGGCGCTTGCTGTCACACGGGTCGGAGTAATGAAATTCATTCGTAGTTATAAGGTTGTGACAATCGATACCGCAATTTAACGGATACACAGAGAAAATCGAAGTGTAACATTAAGATACATGTACAACGTTACAACCTATAAGCTGTAATGAATGTTGTCAACGAGAAGAAACTTACGAACCTAAAGATTTCGACGTCATGTGGTTCAAATTAACCACATATCGAGCAACCAAATTCATTTGTTGCTTCTATAGACCACCTAGCGAACATCAGTATAAACGGCTTTTCCCAACTCCTGGCGATCAAATTGATTTTCTGCAGATCAACTATCCAGCGGCAAAAATTGTCATAGTAGGCGACTTTAACGTACATAACATCGACTGGTTGAAGCACTCCAATAAAAACGACGATGAAGGACGAGAAGCCGAGACTTTTGCTATAAGTGACGGATTGACTCAGCTGGTGGATGAACCTACCAGGATCCCTGAGAGTCAAAAAGACTTTGCTAGCCTCCTGGATCTCTTCTTAACAATTAATTCTGACCTCTACACCGTAACTGTCCAGCCTCCGTTGGACTCATCAGACCACAGTCTAATCTCCGCAACCTGTGAACTTGCTATCAAAACACAGGAGACACAGATATCCCAAAAGGTTTACCAATCTGCAGAGTGGCGTGATCTTCGCGAGTTTTATCTTTCATTTCCATGAAAACATGTCTGCTTTAGGAATTAAAACACCTCTGAATCCGCTGAGGAGGTAACTCAAGTTATCCTAGCTGGTATAGAAGCTTTCATCCCCTCTTCTATTTAACGTATCTCAAACAGTAAACCATGGATTGGGAAAAACTGCTCAAGAGCCGTCAATGCTAAAAATGCCACCTACCGGAAATGGCGCCGAGATCCGACAGCCGAAAATCGAAATATATTCTTTCCGACTAGAAACCACTGTAAGCGGACCTTTGCATCAAACTCTACCTTAGATCCTCAAGAAAAGACTCCCCCAACTATCCTGAAAGCGAATTCCTCAATGCTACAGTGCTTCTATGGCTTTTCAATTCCTTAAGGGATCGAAGCATCCGGGTTGGTATTGAAGGATATCTCTCGGAGGAATTTAAAATCAATGCCGGAATTCCTGAAGGTTGTATAATATCTCCCATCTGTTCCTGCTCTATATCAATGATCTCTTAGACAGGACAAACAATTCTATTTACAGCTTTGCAGACGACAGCACTCTTATATCCTTATTCATGTCACGGACTCCAATGACCGCTGGTCGGGCCCAAGGACTGCCTCGCTCTGGAATGGACTTCCGAGTAACGTCTTTTCCGAAAACTACAACCTACAGCGCTTCAAGTCCAACGTCTACGTCCATCTTTTCCGCACATCTTTTGCGCAATTGCGTTGAGTGGTATAGGATTTTCCTCTGGGTGTGTGCCGGATATAAAAAAAGGGTTTTTTCCAAAAATCGTATAAACGAATGGTTCATCAAAAAAATATCCTATCCGTAGCGTAACTCTTTTGTTTTTTGGTTCAAATGTCTTCTGGTGACGTTTTTGAATTCTACAAAAAAAATACATCGACTGGCTATTTTGGGTTTTTCAAAGTACAAGAAAGGTAAAAAATAAGCCGCTGTTCAGTCCCCGTTGGTAGATCCTGTACCCTATTTTTCCTACGACCACCTATGAAAGTGACACAAAACGAACTCTTAAGATTTTTAAGAAAACGATTATTAATATCACACGCGTGTTGCAATCCACTTTTCAATACGTGCGTTGAAAAATACTCGTCCCGTCATCAATATCTGTCAAGTCGAAATATCTAATCAAAAATGCTCTCAAATGTACAGCTACCGCTAAATATTCAACTAGAGCCCTGTTGAAATTACTTTTCAACACGCCTGAAATATTAAGAATTTCTAGATAGGTTAACTGTGCTTTTTTTCTCAAGTTAATAGGAGGTCCTAAGAAAATAACATTTTTGATCATATATTTTTTAAATGGTAATTTATATATATTTTCACATAAACAGGGTTAATTATTTTAGTGTTAAAAAATGTATATTATTTGAAAATATATTTAAAAAAAAAACATATACGTAACCCAAACTAACCGCCTTAAGAAACAGTTACTTTTCGTTCTATCAAGCGCGTATAGTTCGTATAGAATTATGAGGGGGAATATCTTAAAATTTATGTTTTTATGTGACCTACAGTTTAAATTAACGTGAGAAAATCATCCGAAATTGGTAAAAATTTGGAACTTTAAGAATACGCTAAAACTACCTAGGAATAGAAAGTCTTTGCTACCATACATATATGTATTGTTACGTTTTTCCTTTGGGTTCTGACAAAAACACAACTTTTACTATTTTGAAATAATACTTTCTTTATTCCTTAACACGGTATACAATTAAACACACTATACTACTCTTATAACTTTACAATTAATAGATCTTTACAATTCAACACTCAATGATTAACTAACTGCAATACGCATTCTGGCCACTATTTATTTATATCCAGTCGGAAATATATCGGGAATGTTTCTGAAGAAGCGAGGCTTCTCTATTATTCTCGGTCATATACATCGGGAAAATAACAGAGCGCCAGTAATCTTCTCGGTCGGCGATGGCTCATACGGAAATAACGTAGACGCGGCACGGGATATAACAAGCAGAATCAAGAATAAGTTCTCAACTGTCCTAACGGATCAAGATTCTTTTGGTCAGTTGCCAAAGCTTAGTTAGTTGTATAGGATAGCTCAAAAACATACAGATGGTCGCTAGCCGTGACAATATAATAATGGAGAAACTGGGCGTTTAAAATGTGCAATTAAAATAGTAGGTATTTGCAAATATTAAACACTCTTTTTGAAAACTATACAAAATACCTGATTATTACAGAGAATGTTTATTTATATCATTTTCAGAGGTTTAACCCAAACCAAAAAGACTATAAAGAGTAAACATTGAAGAACAAACCTAAATTTTATTGTTTAAAGCAATAAACTGAATACAGTCGGAGTTGCCGCTGATGCAGTTCGACGGCTGAGGGGAGAGGAGAAAAACCCTACAAAAACAGGTGGCGGCGAAGGCCGTCAGTAACAGTAGTTTTGTTTTTAACTGTTTTGATAGGGGCTGAGTGAAATCAAAATTTTTTATCGCATTCTTTTCGAAACTTATTACCCGTACTGTTGACTATAGCTAGCTATATAGAAATATAGTAAATGTCGTTCATTACTTATTGAGCCATGAGGGTGGTAAGTACCACCACTTTCCTTTGTATAGCATATGCGCCTACGTTATGTTAAATACATCTTACACTGTGTAAATTTGTTCTAGCTAATATTTTTGGTTGGTATCTCGGTTATTATACAGCTTTTGATCACAGAATCAACACAATTTATTGCTGGATAAAAAGAAGAATTCCAAATTATTGCAATGCAACACGTTAAACACCAAAGCTCGTTGCAATGTATGTGTTGGGAGTCAACCAATTGTGCGGTATAAATGCTCAGTGCTAAGATAATTATATTCTACGTTGATCCTAATTAAGAGAAAAGAGAGAATTAATTTTATTTAAATTATCTGCATGGGAGTTAAATAACTATTGAAAATAATCCGAAAAATTTTACAAAAAGACCCCTAAATTATAAAGTAAAGTTAATTTATCTTATTTCCCACTGACAAACCAACCGAAACTATCTCAAATTAACCTAACTCTTTTAATAATTTTCCAAACCTTAGCTACTCCCACCAAAAAATCGTTTTTAATTTTAGGTTAGTTGCTGAGTGAGTAGTTGATTTAAAATTAAATGAGTAATAGTTTTTAACTCCTTTGCTTCTACTATTTAATTTTGGGCCTCATGGGTTTGACTGGTTATGTGTAACCCAAACTAACCGAAACAATGTGATCTTAAGAATGAGCGAGCATTGGTCCACTTCGGACTTTGTTCCGACCATAAGCATTAAATCCATACATTCAATCTTATAAGTCGTGATGTAACAACGAAATGCACATGTCGACAACAAAATTATAATTTTAAGCAAATTACGAAAGTATTTTGGTTTTAAAATGTAGCTTTAGAATTTAAATCATTACGAAAATAAAGTAATGTAAAATGTATGTCGCGGCCATGACTTAATTATTGTATGCGGAATACTGCATGGGCATTTTTAAAGTATTGAAAATAGTTTATTATATTATCTTATTTGTTTGTTCACCTTTACTTCAACGTTTACGTTTTAGCTACACTTGTGTTGACTTTTATTTCACTTTTATCGTATCTTCGTATCGTCTTTTTTGTTTTGTTTATCTTTCACCATTACCATTTTGTTTTGTCCTTTCTCCCTATCAGGTCCCGTTACCAGCACTTTAGCGAAGAAGGCATTGTGATAAACACGATTGGTGTCAGCCTGTTAGCGTTAGCCATAATTGTAGGATACATTCTGCAAAGAGACGATTTCAGATACAGAGCGCACATTTTGATCCGTTCTGGCGACATCTAAATTTTATGTATATAAAGTATTTACCGAGTGTTCAAATATATACGATTTTTGTGAAAATTGATTGTTATGAATGTACCAAAATTGTTCACAAAATATAACCGAAAGCGTGCTGAAATTGCAATTCTAGTTGAAGCAACAGAAGAACATTTAGTATACTTAGGCCACCGAACCGATATAGTAATAAAACGATTACCTGCTACCTGGCCCCCATAAATAATCCGGCGATCCTCTATAAAGCAAACCTTTTCATAGTGCAGCGCATTTAACATTGTTTTATTTACTATAGTGTGTTTTGTTTCCAAATTGCTTTTATAAAATTGTCTATGGCAAATAAACAATTATGTCGTTATAATTAAATTAATTATTATTAGATTACTTATTATAATGACATTTGTTTTATTTATTATAGTATTATATTTTATTATAAGAAGGTATAAGCCAGGTATAAATCCTCTCGCCTATCGCCTGTCAGGCCTCTCAGAGATTATAGTGCCCGGTTTTATTGCTATATCTGTTCGGTGGCTCTAATAATTATAGTTATTAAATTTCGGATAACGTGCTCGTTAACGCTGAAATTTAAGTTATACTTAAACGTCCCAAATAACTAAACATGCGTAGGAAGATCAATATTTTAAATACATTTGGCTGTATGCAGCATCGATTTTAATCAATTATATTAATACCCATGGATCATTCTTAAATAATAATGAAAGAGAGGACGAGGGTAGAGGTTGTCTTGAAAAAATATGGCCCCATCAATTAACATGGATAAAAATGGGGCCCGGGTGTCCATTTGTTACCTTGCCTCAAGTTTTCACTCGTGACGTATTCATAGATTATAATCATATTATGCTGTAATTGTCTCAGTATATGTTTACGATATTACTATTTTTACATAGTTTACTGATTTCAGTTACATATTTATATGTTACGATATATACTGTTGAATCTAGCATGTAATAGACCGCGATTTATATTGCTACACCCATATTTTAATTGTTGAAAAAACATATTATTCTTGTCATTAATTATAAGTTTATATATAAAAAAATGGCCTGTCATAATTTTGTAACATTTTTTTCCTCAACTTTAAAAGGTTATATGGTTTATGTTTATTCCAATATTAGGTTGAAGGTCTCAGTTATTGCACACATAGAAAAGATCTCTTAATCTAAAAACAGCGAGGAGTTCAGATCATTCTCTCCTTATGAAGAAATAAATATTTATTTTGAAATACTTTTCCTCGCCATAAGAACATGTGAAGTTCAGATATATATTTTTTTATTTGAATCCGCTGAGGTGAAGAAATACTTCTCTCGACACAAAATAATATTCTTTTGCCACATATGAAAGTCAAGATGCTCTTGGAATAACGTCAATTCCCTCAGTTTGAGAACTTTTTTCTATGTGTGTGGCACTTTAATAACATCATTTAGGAAAACTCCGTGTACAGGGGGCTCGAATTCAAGTCTATGTATGGGGAGCTCGAAAACCGTGAGAGATACAATGTCGGTCTAGGGCAAAATTGCGCATTTAGCTGCCTAACAGGATGCCGTTCAGGAAGTTTTAAATTTCCGAGTATTTCCGGCGATATCCGAAAAAAAAACGAAATATTGAAAAATCGTTTTATTTTTTCCTGAAGTTATTTAAAAAAGGATTTCAAATTGAATTGCCACTTTTTCCGCTCTATTCAAATCCAATGGGGGTATTCAGTTTGAAATCCGACGTTTCGTCTTCAAGGGGTATCAACTTTCTTTTTTAAATAAGAACTTTATTTTTTTTGTCGTTTTTCAGATGATATTGGCGTTATTAATATGAATATGTGTTTTATTTATTTTTTACTATTTTTTTAACTTTTTTTTGAATTATTTATTTTGCTTTGGAGTAAAAAATAAACGAACCTGTTCATTTAGCTTTTCTATAAGTATCAAGCCATTTAAAATTACACCAAAGTAAAATAAGTGCTTTAATAAAAATTTAAAATAGAAATAAAAGAAAGTATTAGAAAAAAATTAAAAAGACATATTCATATTAATAACGCTATTATCATCTGCAAAAAGATAAAAATAATTAAAGTTCGTATTTAAAAGAGGAAAGTTGATGATGACCCCTTGAAGACGAAACGTAGGATTCCAAACTGGATAGAGCGGAAAAAGTGGCAATGCAAAAATGCATTGCCACGATTTGAAATCATATTTTAAATAAGCCCAGGAAAAAAATTAAGCGATTTTTCAAAATTTTGGTTTTCTCCAGATATCTCCGGAAATACTAGGGATTTTAAAACTTTCTAAGCCGTATACTGTTTAACACTTAAGTGCGCAATTTTTTCTTAATTTGACCGACACTGTATCTCTTACTTAGATCTCCATACATAGACTCGAATTCAAGCCACCCTGTACTAACTGTATATTTAAAAATAATGTTAAAATAGTTTTTAAAAAACAAATAAACATCTGTAGAATTGTAATTTATAATTTTAATTACTAAAAAAACATTCTTATTACAGAAAAAAATTTAAATATTGGAAAATTAAGTTTCCCTAGTTATTGGCAACCTAAGTCCCTGTTAATGGCATAGTGCTTGACTTAATTATTGGCACAGTTCTGTACATCTTTATTTTAAGGCAAATACGTTAAATTTATAATATAATAAAATTTAAAACCAAACATTACAATACCAGAGTATTGTATGTATTAGTATATTAAAAAAACATAGGTTACAATAATTTTCCAAGAGTAACACCGACATTAGGATAGGATTGTTTTAGCATGCATATTGAATACCTAAAATACTCTTTAAATATGCCTCTTTTTTTGAGGCATTGAATATGGTAAACTCTTTGGCAGTTGTGACATTTTATTCGGAATTTAGTAGAGGTACAGTTTTCCACACAGGAAAAATACAGTCCACTTTCTTTTATAATATTGTTAGAATATATTTAAAACCTGGAGTCTACAACATATTTTTGTTTTATAGTTTTTCGGCTTCCCCATTTTTTACTGTGATCTATTTTTTTATTTTTTTATTTTTTCTTCTCAAGTTCTTCTGGACATTGGTCTCAAGTTGTGCCATTTTCTAAACTTGCAAGCGTATCTTTGCCTATAATATTCGAAAACTCGTTCGACTCTTTGACACCCAGTTTCAGCATTTTGGCAGTTTTCAACTCTGCCCGATACAAATCCTAAATATTTTGAGTAATCAATCTGACTTGGATCCCAGGGGAACAATCCACATGCCTGGAATCCGTTTATAATCGTTTCTGGTTTCAATAAATTAAAAGCTTTTTGAAAAACAGGAGCACAATGCTCCTTCCCAAATTTCGCGTATGAATCCAGCCAAGGACAGTTTTTTCCATGATGACTTAAGGGTTTAAAGCTTGAAACATCAGCCGGCTGATATATTCTTGTCGAATTGGGATATAGGGCTACCAGTACAATGTCTAACTCATTACATGAAGTGCAAACTTCATACGTAAGATGATCATCAACGAACAAAGTCACTGGTTTTTAGATATCATGTCCAACAAGATGGGGATCAAAAAACCTTTTAAATGTATTCGACACCCATTACCGCTTAGACCGATCCCTCAGTCATCACCCTCAGTTTTTTTTGAATTTAAGCTTTTTGTTGGATCGCTATGGGAGGCATAAAAACGCCAGCTGCCGAAAATGTGAACATAACTCTCAGTCGTAGTCTTCCCTTCTTAAATTATCTTCTATATCTGTAAACCATTTTCGAGCATCATTTCCGACACATTCGCAGATGGGTTAGTAACAGCTGCTCTAGTTCTGTGAACAAAATATTGTTTAAAACCTTAATTGGCAAGTTACACACTGTGTCATAAAACCTTCAGTTTGGCAACTTCTCTACAATATTAGGTAAAATATTATTATTCTTGGTTACTTTTAAAAATAATTTAAGTTGTTTCTTCCTTATGTAATAAAAAATCAATAAAAACACTACACTGAAAAATACTCTGCAAAACAGGCACTTGGTCTCTGCTTTAATCCCGAATTTATAGGATTTTCTTTAGGATCAAATGAAAAATATAATAAGTATCAAGTTTGTCAATGTTCAAAGCACCAAAACACAACTATCAATGGTTTTAAAACATCCGAAAATACACTAAAAAAGCTAAAAACATAACGAAACATAGAAGAAGAATAATAAATCTCTAACCGTTCGTCGAGCAGCAACGTCACAGAGACGACGATGTGGGTGAGGGGATCATGGGGCACGGGACGATAGTAAGTGAACATAGGCTCTTATGGAAAGTAACCATCTTTCTCTAGTTTATTGTTCTTGGTCGAAACCGAGGTATTCCATATTACAAGCATAGTCTATATTTGCACCTTCTGCTCTAGTATTCTTCATTATCAAGATTAAAAAAAAACATTAAATTGATGTCTATCGTGATTCGTTATGAACATGGGGTTTGAAAGGGTTAATATATTCGAAAATCGTAAGACGCAACTTATCACACTTCACATTACTATTTATTTGAAGCATTTTTATGTCCAACAAAAGTCAGGAATTTGAAAAGCTATAGGACACAAATATTTAAAATGTTTAGCTACAAACTTTGGAGAATGACAATGACGGTTTAACTCACAGATTAATCGACAGAGGCTACGTACGTAAGCGTATGATAACATGGAAAGAAAAGTAGGAATCATGAATTTCTGTTTTGCACTGTAAATAATTAAAGTTTGCAGATCTGTGTTTAGTAATGCGTGGTAATTCGGTAACATCGATGCAGGTACTGAACAAATAATAGTTTCAAAATATTTCTACCAATGTTCCTGATTCGCATTAGAGGACGCAATCAGGTGATTCCTCTTTAAGCTTCAAGATATCTTCATTACACCAGCCCATCAGGCTTTTCAGACACCATAATTTAGTTAAAGCAAAGAATATTATATGCTATCGTAGTAGAATATTCTTTGGTTAAAGAAAACATTATCTCCTCAATTAGTTCGAAATAAACAAAGATATTGGTACCAGTTAATGATCAATCTGGTCCCAAAACCTTAGTATATCGTTATTCACGTTCGTAACGATAGTATTGTTAAATGACGTTTTTTATTTTATATTATTTTTTTTATCTTTTTGTTGCTTTAGCTAGAATTGTCTTCATGCATAAAAAATATTAACGATAACGTAAAAGATAGTTCTTGAGAGTTGTTCTACAAGACGTTACAATATATTTGGTATGAATGCTCTACCTAGATATCTAGGTATAAATCGTTTTGGTGGTTCAAAAATACATTTGTCTTCAAGCGCACTCAGTAATAATAATAAATTAACTGCCATATAACATATGCGAAAATGAGAACAGTAGCTAATTTATATTTTAAGTAATTCGTTTCTACTTTAGCAAATATAGAAATCTAATAAATTTGCATTTTTTAAGAATTTATAATGAAGCTGGTATAGGTCATATATTTCAAATATTTATACGAATGTATTTTTGAAGCAACCTGTAAATGCATTTAACATAGACATAAGTCTGTTCTCGCAAATTAAAACATTGTTCAATGAAAAATGTTTTGATGACGCCTATAAAATAAATACTAATTTCTCGTTTCAATTTTCTGTTGCTTGCAATATGATATACAGGATGTTTTAAAAGTCATTACAAAGGTTTTATATAAGAGTTTTTTTTTAAAACGTGTGTCTTAAAATGGACCCACTCTGAGTTATAGCCAACGTTAATGGCGTGAAAAAAGTCGATTATTTTCAACGGTTTCATATCAAATCTCCTAAAAAGTGGCTAGTCCTTGTTCTTGTTCCTTTAAGCGCGCTATTCATTTTTTGCCTCAAGGATGGGGAAAACCTAATTTTTTTTTGGAGGGGGGAATTAAAGGGGACCCAAATTTTATATTGGCCAAGAGTAATTTCAGAATTAAATCTATAAATTTAGTCATTTGCATATTGTTTGGTCCTTACCCAAGCTAACACATCAGTAACCCAAACTAATCATTTTCGAGAAAATTGCTGGTGAATCAAGGAGGAATGTTATCAAACTGAAAAAAAAAACGCGTTGGGCTGCTTATTTTATTTCTTTTTATTAATTATTTTCGCATTATTCAATAAACCATTCAAATCGTTCAAAATTCGCGGAAAAAGTCAAATATTTCATCTCCTGTCCATACGCTTAGGTTTAACTGTTTTTGGTGGCAGTATTGTCTGATTTCATGCGAATTTTCTTATGCTTTGTCGGTGAAATGCGGTATAAAAACCCTTGTACAGGGTGGCCCATTTATAATGTACAGGGTGGCCCGTTTATTATGGGATGACACCGCCCAACGAATGGTTAGTAACTTAATCGTCCCGGGGCTGGGGTAATAAGTAGGTGTATTGTCAGACGACAAGAAATAGTGCCATTTCTGTAGTGCTCGATTGTTTTTTTTTTCGCCACGCCTCACCGTCATGCCCCACTAATAACAAAACTTGAAAGCCGTATAGCATTTTTACAATAGAAAAATGTTAAATTGCCAATATTTTAAAAACTACAAGTTTTTCGAATAGACAATCTTATACAAAGGCCCTTATTTTTAATGGTAATTATGATAAAATTATAAAATAGGTCGTTTCTGTTTGAAAAAAATGGCATTTAGATTTTTAATGTTAGTTTTTGATCATCCTGTATTTATTTATTATAGAAATGCCAACACAGACTACTAAATTAGATCCCCTTCTACAAGGAAACCAACTCCAATTAAATAACAAAGGCTTTCAATATGAGAAATCTATAATAATTATATTTAGACCTGCAAACGTCATTTTTGACATAAAATTCAAAATATGTCAAAAACGGTTAGACTTCAGTATAGGATATTATATACATATAAAAATATATATCTAGAATTTTCTAGGAATTCAAAAATGCCTTAATATACAGGGCACCCTATTTCAAATAAGGAAGTTGATACTTTTAAAAGTTTAAGTAAAACCAAACAGCTTTTGTATTAAACTTTTTTTAGTACACCCTGTAGATTCTGAGATAAGATGTCGTTCCATAATAAACACATACACACATACGTACATATGTATAATACATTTTTAGGAACTTTAATGCGTAACTGTAATCACAGTTCATAATAATCGATTTTTTTCGCGTAGTTTACGATGGCTGAGGGCTAAGAGCCCAATTTAGGACACATATTTTAAGAAAAAGTCTTATTTTAACCTGAACATTTTGAAACACTCTATCTTTGTATTAAATATATTTTTCTTAGTATTTCAAAAATATTATGTGTAGTATTTTTATATTCAATTTTTAATTAATTTTAATATATATTTATGTATGAGACATTTTAGAACTATCAAACATATTTTCTCCCAGAAATATTCTCCTATTTTGGTATAGGTGAAGCAGTGCCGTAAAATTTGATAATAATTAGTTGTATTTTGTTTAATAATATTTTAATTTTTACTTGATATTTCAATTAAGTTTTCGTGGTTTTATGTTTATTTCTGTTGTGTTGCTGTACATTTTTTGTTCTTGTATTATCTTCTGTTTTGTTGGAAGTATGCTTTAGTGTTTTACGTTATACAGGACAGATATATTGTCATATCAAAGACATGCACTAAATAATCAAAACAAATTTAGATATTAAGCATATAAAATAAAAAGAATAATAGACGGATTATTCAATACTCATACTGGTTACTTAGTTTTATATTTTTTTTGTATTAAAATTTGATTTAAAAATCGTTCAATATTTTTATATCTGTTACTTACCAGAGTAAGCTTACATTAATGCAATCCATTGTATTGAAACCAATCTTTACAGTGGCTTAGTTTTTATATGTGTCTGTTTTTAAAAGAAATATAAATTATCCTTAATATTATACTCAACGACTGCATGTATCTGAAAAGCTTGTTTATGTAGGTCTAGTATATTTTCCATCGTAACGATAACGAATATTATATTTAATAGAAACGCCTTTGATATAAAAGACTATAACAATAAAAACTTATGAGTTAATAATTTGCGTTTTGCTTGTCATTTCCCATTGTATATAACATGTAGTAAATTGTTGCTTGAAATAATTGGTTTGTATTATGTCTAGTGTTGTTTTAGTTGCTTGCATTGTTGTGTTAAACTTTCCGCACTTAAATTAATGAAGAAAACATGCTTTACCGTTCTACTTTCATAAAATTATTATCAACCATCTTAGTTTTGCATGATTGAGCATCTTTATTACCATCTAGTTGTGTGTTTCGTTGTACGTATTTGTAGCTTAAAACAAACTATATGAGAATAGATTTCTAGAACGCCATTATAAGTAAGAGTAGGTATATATTAACTGTACTTAACTCTATTCAATATGCTTCGTAATTTCAATTAATTTTATAAAAACCGCATATTATGTTTTGCTACTATACAGGGTGAATCAAAAATATTCATATGTTTTTGAGTTTTGACTGGGGCAGAATATTTCGTAACAAGATTTTTTTTTCTTTGATTGAAAATAGCTCAGTAGATGTGAAGTACAGGTTCTGGATAATCCCTAAATGATCACTAGATCCTCCTACCGATTTTCAAACCATTATCCTCCTACCTAACATTATGTCAATTTGATTTGACCTACTTTCCACTAACATTCCCCCCACTGCTGAATAAAAACAGTCACACGATATCAACGATTAGTATTAAGCTGTATCTTTCAATGCAGTGATTGTAATAAGAGTTTTACTGCAGAGAGAAGTGTGTATAGACTATAGACATAAAAGATAATTATGTCCTTTTCGACCAAGATTTGAACAAGACAAAGTTAAAAGATTTGCAAAATTGAGGGCTGAAGAAGAAAAACCTACTAACATCCAGATGCCAATATTGCCAATCGGTGAATCACAACTGGGATAAAATAATTGCTGCTTAAAATTTTATTCTATTAATTTCTATACATTGATCTGACTCTAAACTTTCGCCAAGTTTTTCTAATGAAGTACCAGCAAAGCGAAAAGAATCTAAATATCTGATTTATATAAAAATATGGTAATTTTTTAGTTATTTCCTTAGAAACACAAGAATTGGGTATTTTTACGTCATTTTAAGACGTTTTTTATTGGCGGAAACCTGATGGTAATCAACTGTCTTGCGGGACACTGCAGCGAATTGGGGTGATGGGTGGGATAAAAAAAAGTCTATAAAAATAGAAGATATTTGGTTTGCAAAGACGAATTTTGCTAAAAATAATAATATGTGTTATTTTTATAAATATTCCAGTAACATGACAAGGTTAGGGAAAAAGGGCTGTACTGGCCCGTTACAGTTGATTAATTTGTAATCATTATATTACTATTTTACTTCGCGCATGGCCCTCCGCTCGCTTCGCTCGCTCCGGGTGCGAACCCAAACAAAACTAACGCAAACTAACCCAAAATGAAAAAAAGTAGTTAATTGATTCTAGAAAATCGCAGGATTCACCACATTTCAGCCCCCAAAGTTCGATTTTTGACACAAATTTCCAGCACCACTTCACAAAATCACTAGAAATGTAGGCAATACGCACTCAAAATCAACCTTTTTTTTTTCATTTTGGGCATGCCTTGGATTAGTTTTGTTTGGTTGCGCCTCCGGAGCCGACGAAGCGAGCGGAGAGCCATGCGCGAAGTAAATATTAATAGAATGGAGGAAAAATACTCAATTGCAACGGGACAGTGGAGCCTTTTTTCCCTAACCTTGTTACGCCACTGTAATATTTATAAAAATAACACATATTTTTAACAAAATTCGTCTTTGCAAACTAAATATTTTCTACTTTTATAGACTTTTTTTACTCCACACAGCACCCCTATTGGCTCCACTGTCCGCAAGACAGTTGATTACCATTAGGTTTCCGCCAATAAAAAAACGTCTAGAAATGAGGTAAAAACACTTAATTTATATGTTTCTGAGGAAAAAATCGGCAAAATTGGTCTGACACGTCTACTAAAAAATTACCAAAAATATTTTTTATTTTTTTATCCGGCTCTTCTTTTTTATCAACCAAAATTGATTTAGAAACTGAAATGTAGTTTTCTTTAGTTTGTGCTAAAACATATATTTTATCTTCGTCACAACAAAGTTGTTTAATAAACAGATGGGAATCGTAACTGGTTAGATTGTGAAAGAAGACAGGAATAAAATATGGAATTTGAAAGCTTAAGTTGCATATACTAAGCGCTGCACCTCGATATTTTCCTGTTAAATGATGATGATTCCTTACTTTTTCATCAACGGGTTTGAATGAATTGGAGGGTATTAGTAGACTGCGCCCTGTATAGATCTGTTGTATCCCCGTTGATGTGATTCTCAATTAGAGTACCCCATCCAGCTTCAATGCTTTGATAAAAGCATGTAGTCTGGATTGTTCTATAAATGGAAGTTCCTCCTGTTCGACGATACAGCACCCGAAGCAGGCCGTTCGCCTGTTGGCGACCGCCTCGGATTCCATGATAAGGTGTTCCGGGGTTTCCTCCCCCTCCTCACAGAACCGGCAACAGTTCTCGTTTTCAATTTTTATTCTCTCCAAGTGCCTGCTCAACCGATAGTGGCCCGTGAAGAAGATGCGAAGATTGTTCTTACTCAGTGTTATAAGGTTTTTTGATCTTCCTAGGCGAGGAGGCCCTAGAAATATATTTGATTGCCTTAACCCTGGACGGCATTCCCATGGACTAATTCGTTTGGTTCGCACTCACCGATATTTGATTTAATTCTTCAAATTATTTAAATTATTTAATTTTACTGGGTAGTATATTCCTTCATAATCTAGATAATCGGAGAAATAGGTTAAAGAAACATTTCTGTTGGCAGGAAACAAAGCACTTATAATATTCCATCCAAAACAATATTGATCAATATTCTACATATTAATTATAGCTTCCATATTTGCTATTTGCTCTGGTAAAGGAAAGACGATGCTCATATTAGATTATATTTATTAACTTTGACTTCTAAATATAATATTTTTTCTAGTGCCCAACCTGAACCATTTTCTGCAAATGTTTCCATCGTAACGATGTCCTTGATGAGAGCTAAAAATCATCCTAGGATCTGCTGTTGTTGTGATAATTCTATTCTTAGTAATAAAAGACTTCATTTCAATTGTTTCCATAACTTTAATAGGAATTGACCAAATAATTCCACATTAATTTTTACGGATCCGTATTTTATTACCTGTTCAGATATTAGGTGAATAAACTTTCGTTTAACCTCATCAAAAAAATCATCAAGATCTACAAACTTCTTTGATGGAAGCAACATATAAGATAACAATCCTTTTAAAAGTCGATGCAGTAGTTACATTTTCACTATTTTTCTTTATTACTTCAATTTAAGACTTTTGATCGTAAATGAGCACACAGTTTATTTTTTACATACCAAGTGTTAAATCTTTACAACGCGGGAGGATAAGTTTGGGTATTGGTGGTTGTATCACACAATCATCTAGTTTAGGTTTCTTTGTAAGTTGGTCGATCACTTAACTGAAAATCTGCAGGATGGTCGAAAAAGACATGATACTCTATTATGTCTAGGTATACATATGTGTTTTTAGGGTAAAACCATAGCCTAAAGAAAACTATAGCTGCGACACTTATGCGCGGCACCTTTGAGAAGCGAGGACCAACTTTATCACTATGTAGTGGGGAGGAAATAAATAAATCTAACTTGACGTCAACCCCCCGGCAATCATTAGTGAAGTGAGCCGTACTAAAATTTTTTGGGACGTTATATACTAAAATTGTTACTCTCCCCTATTATTTTATTTAAACTTTCATCACAAAATATATGATTTATAAAATACTGTTTATTTCGAGTAGAGAATGACCATTTTTTCGATCCAAAAAGCTGCATAAAGAGAGCCGGATATTCATTTAAACATTACACCTGAAAGAAATAGTTAAAAATGTCTTTTGAAGTGAAATTAAGATTGGCGAATGTAGATTACTTGTAGTAAGTACAGCATTCTTGAATGCTGAATATAACTATAATAGAATATAAGCTCCAAGTTAATCTTTAAATATCAACAAGATCTATACACAACAAAAGTTTTTTTATATGAGATTTTATTTTGCACAAGTAGTTACGGTTTTAGACGAACTTGTGAAGATCTGCAATAATAATTTTGAAAAATTTGATTTATCTAGTTGTTCTCTTCTAAGCTAAAAAAATATCTTATATAAGTACATAATTTTGTTTTATATAGATTCTTAGCAACCTGCACAATTTTATAAACGTATTATGAAGGATTTTGCATATTTTTTCGTAACAGCTTTTTCATTTTATTCGCTAGATAAAAATATTGTCAAGATGGTGAAATGAAAGTAAATTTTTGATCTGGCTATAGTTCACCAACTAGTTTATGCATGAAGTGCACAATTACGCTAAATCGGAGCAACCTGTACCGTGCGTTCAATTTATCTTGATAACATTTTGATTCGCTGTAACTTTTTTGTTTTTAAAGATATCAAGTTAAACAAAAAAGCAAAATGTAGGGTTGGTAGCCAAATTTTTTTCTACGTTACATATAAAATAAAACACTAAGGATTTTCTGACATATCAGCCAACTCTATATTTTTTTAAATGGAACACCCTGTATATTACTACATTTTTGGAATCTCTAGAGAAGTCTAAACACATTTCGTGTATAATATCTTATACCTACCTTTCTTTAGGTATTTACGAAATATTGAGAGTTGAAAGTCGTGCATTTTGACATTTTGATAGGTTTTAAAATCTAAACCGCATGAGAGCAAAGAAAACGGTTTGCATATGCCTGTCTTAGGTTTTTATGAGCTATCAAATGACAGTAACTTTGAATTTAACCCGCGAATAAAATTGACCGGAACTTTTAAACCTCCGGTTAAATTGAAAGCCACTATCATTCGATAGCTTATGAAAACCTAAGATAGAGATGTGCAAACCGTTTTCTTTGATCTCGTGCGGTTTAGAGCCTGTCAAAATGCCCGACTTTCAACTGTCAATATTTCGTAAACAGCTAAAGATTGGTATAGGATATTATACACGACATGTGTTTTGATTTCACTAGAGAGGCCAAAAATGTAGTAATATACAGGGTGTTCTATTTAAAAAATATATAAAGTAGGCTTTTATAAGTCAGAAAATTATTGGTGTTTGTTTTATATGTAATCTAGAAAAAACTTGGCTACCAACCCTACATTTTGCTTTTTTGTTTACCTTGGTATCTTTAAAACCAAAAAAGGTACAGCGAATCAAAATGATATCAGGGTGCTGATCAAATCTGAAATAATGGATATATGTAGATAACGATCGACTTTTACGAAAAACAACCAGCAAAAACAATGTTTTTGAGACTTTCGCCTTTATGGTAGAATACGAACTGTTTATTGTCAAACGAAATGTTTTGCACTTTCTTATCTTCCACATAACCACAACCTGGAAAATACTCCCCACCAAACCGAAAATTTCGTATATTTAGATAATTACTAAATAACTAAGATAAGAAGATACAAATCGTTTTGCGCTAAGTTAAACAGATCAAATTCTTTAAATGGAAAGGAGGCTATTAGACATGCTACATGAAATTTATCTAGAATTTTTAGAAGAATTCGAAAATCGGAAAATATGTCCCGCTCTTTTGAGACCTTTTATATTGAAATATAATTCAATTATATTGTCAAACTGAAATCAACATGGCTAAATGATGAAATGGTTGTAAGACTAATAAAAAAATTAAAAACATGTTATTTCTATAAAATGTGTATACATATGAAGGGTACAGGGGAAAAATGATTCAAGCGCCATTTCCATAGGAAACTTTTTTATTATTGACTTCACAGAAAATTTTATTCTTGATAAAAGTTGGTGTTTGAAAAAAAACTAATTTTGACAATGCTAAATTAAAGATAAGTTATACAGGGTACTGAATAAATACAAAATGATGGTTAAAAAATCAAAAACTTTGGAATATCAGAAAACCTTCTACAGAAAAATAAAGCTTGTATTAAGATGAAAATAAAAGTCAAATACCATTTTTTCCAAAAGTGCACCGTTGCGGAGAAAATCTATTTCAATTACTGAAAAAACCCGCTTTTTCTCAATTTTGTCCTTATTTTTTTCAGCAACGCTGCACTTTTGGAAAAAATGGTATTTGACTTTTATTTTTACGTTAATAGGAGCTTTATTTTTCCAGTAGAAGCTTTTCCGATATTCCTAAGTTTTTGTTTTTTTAACCACCATTTTTGTACTTTTTAAGTACTCTGTAATACTTAGACTTAATTTAACATTGTCAAAATTAGTTTTTTTCCAAGCACCAACTTTTATCAAGAATAAAATTTTCTGTGAAATGAATAATAAAAGTTTCCTATGGAAATAGCGCTTAGATCGTTTTTCCCCTGTACCCTTCGTATATATTTTATGAATGTTTCCATATTATTAATTTTCGACTATTTTTGGGCACTTTAAATTTTGTAACCTATTATGATACGTTTTAGTGCTTTTTAGTTTGGGTTAGTTCAATCAGCTTTCGTTTAGTTTTAATTTATTTTAGTCATTTGAACCCGGTTCCGATATATTATAACCAATTTTAATAGTTTTGGTTAGCCGCCAAAACTGGGTCGTTCAATCAACTATCGATTACTTTCGGTTCCGATACGTTATTACCAATTTTAGTGTTTAGGATAGTCGCCAAAATTGAATTGATATGGGTTAGTTTTAACTTACTTAATATTATTTTTAAACTATTCCGATACGTTTTAGCCCGTTTTAGTACTTTTAATTATTTTTGGTTTGTTTTGGTTAGTCTTTCAATCAAATTTTGGTTACTTTCAATTTATTTTAGTTATTGAATTAATTCAAGTTAGTCGTCAAAATTCGCTTAATTTTGGTTAGTTTCAACTTATTTTAATATTTTTAATCTGTTACGATACCTTTTAGCCCTTTTTGATGCTATTGGTTAGTTTTGGTTAGTCGTTCAATCGACTTTCGGTTAATTTCAGTTAGTTTTAATTTAGTTTACTAATTTGAATCGGTTCGGATACGTTATAACCAATTTAAATGTTTTTAATTAATTTAGGTTAGTCGCCAAAATTCGGTTAATTTGGGTTAGTTTCAACTTACTTTAATAATTTTAATCTGTTACGATATGTTTTAGCCCTTTTGGTGCTTTTGGTTACTTTTGGTTAGTCGTTCAATCGACTTTCGGTTAATTTCAGTTAGTTTCAATTTATTTTAGTCATTGGAACCGGTCCGATACGTTATAACCAATTTTAAAGTATTTGATTACTTTCGGTTAGTCGCCAAAATTCGGCTAATTTGGGTTAGTTTTAACTTACTTTCGTTTAATCAACATTCGGTTAATTTAAGTTAGTTTTAATTTATTTTAGTCATTGGAACCGGTTCCGATACGTTATAACCAATTTTAATGTCTTTGGTTACTTGCCAATATTCGGTTAATTTGGGTTAGTTTTAATTTACTTTAACATTTTTAATCTGTTCCGATACGTTTCAGTCCGTTTTTGTGCTATTAGTTACTTCTGGTTTGTCATTCAATCAACTTTCGGTTACTTTCAGTTAGTTCCAATTTATTTTAGTCATTTGAATATTTTGAATCGGTTCCTATACGTTATAAGCAAATTTAATATTTTTGGTTAGTCGCTTAAATTCCTTTCGTTTTGGTTAGTTTTAACTTACTTTAATTTTTGCAACCTATTACGATAGGTACGTTTTAGCCTGTTTTGGAGCTTATGGTTACTTTTGGCTAGCTTTGGTTAGTCGTTCAATTAACTTTCGGTTGGTTTCAGTTAGTTCCAATTTATTTTAGTCATTTAAACCGATTCCGATACCTTATGATCAAATTTAAGTCTAAATAAACAAACTAACTAGCTGCATAATTATGCCGTTCTTTTCCCATTTTAACACATAAACCTTAACTTATTTATATAACATGCAAACAAAACAATATATACGCATAACGTCTATTTACCCAAACAACGAATCTTTTTCTATTTTAATTCCTATGAAAATTTATTGCACTCCGGCCCAGGTAAGCGCGTATGATTGGCATCGAGTTCCAACTGCGTGGTGTCTTCCCTTCACTGAGCTTCACGGAGAAAATTTGATTCCGTACCCCACTAAACGAGCCGAGTGTCGCGGCTATAGTTTTCTTTAGGCTATGGTAAAACTCTTATTACAATCATTGCACTGAAACATCTTTAGTAGTTACTCTAACCAGAGACAGGTTAATACTGATCGACGAGATGGTTTGACTGTTTTTATTCGTTCGAAAGTAGGTCATTGGTGGGGATAGGACTGGGAAGTGAGCGGAGTTAAATTGGTGGGGATAGAAGTAGAAAGTAGGTCAAGTCAAATTGGTATGAAGTGAGAGGATAAAGACATGAAGTTAGGTAGGAGGATAATGGTCTGAAAATAGGTAGGGGGGTAGTTGTTTGAAAATAGGTAGGGGATATATGATCACTAGTGATTATCTAGGGATTATCCAGAACCTGTACTTCACATCTACTTAGCTCATATTGTTTTTTCTTTGTACATTATGAAACAGTGATATGATTTAGTTACATTCTCTTACATTTCATATTCTATTTTTGGGTTATGCTTAAAATCTGTAAGGATTTTATACTGTAATATCAGGTGAAAATTAAGTTCTTCCATAGTTTGACTTAAAATCAAAACTACGTTACTTCAAATGAAAAAAACATCAATTGATGTTAAACCAGAAATAAGTATATTTTATTTCGATCAATAAAACAATTAAACTAAAATAAGAAAGCGCTGAAATAAACCGGCATTACTATTAAAACTGAAAAATAATAATATTTTAATATACTATATAGTATAGATAAATTCATACTAGCGCTTCAGATAACCAAGAATAAAGAATAATTTCTATTAAATCGTCATCGGTATTATAGGCTTTATAGCCAAATATACAATATTTCTTAACATCAGAATAATATGTAGAGTAGAGGTAGTAACAATGAGACACAAAATGTTAATATCAAATATTTATTTAAAAAATCTATAGCTAGGTAACCTTACTTCAGGCACAAATGTTAGTTCAAAATAGAAACATTCGGTTTAAACCAAAACACAACCGTTTTTTTTTTAGGTGAAATAAGAAGAAGCTTCTGGTTGTCTCAGTACTCTAACTCAATCAAAACAATGAGACGTGACATTTAGATCTATTTAACATTTAAATTTGAAAAGTTTATAACGAGCTTTATTAAAAATTTTTCTTTTTGTTATTTCCACAGTTAGGGCCGGCGGAAGAATAATTTTAACGTCTTTCTCAAATACCAACGACACGTCTGGAACATCAGGTTTAAAGAATTGCTCATAGCACTTCGCACACTTTCTTAGAGATTACACTTCAAAGTCATTTTCGCCCAGTTCCGATAGGATTTGACCCACAATAAACTGGATGTTTTCCATTGAATTCGACTGGCACTTATTCATCAGGATTTGAGGTGACGATGAAGATCCTCAAAGGGTTATGGTTCGATCTCTTCCGCTATAAAATCCCCTTCATCGCTAGAGTCTTGGAGTTTTATTTTTTCTTCGGCCAGCGTTAGGATACATAATATTTAGATCTATTTAACATTTAAATTTGAAAAGCTTTATTCGGGCTTTATTAAAAGTTTTTGTATTTTTGTTATTCCCATAGTTTGAGGCGGCGGAAGAATGCTTTGAACGGCTTTCTTAAATACCAACGACACGTCTGAAACATCGGGCTTAAAGAATTTATCATAGAACTCCGCAATCTTTCTTAGAAATGACACATCAAAGTCATTTTTGTCTAGTCGTGATAGGATTTGGCCCACAATAAACTGGATGTTTTCGACACCTCAGGAAGTGGATGATGATGAAGATCCTCAAAGGTTAATGGTCCGATATCTTCCCGTATAAAATCTTCTTTCAAAATTCTCCATAGCTTCTGCGTCGTCAAGGTCACTATCCAATGCCCGGATTTTTACCTGACGTTCTTTTGGAGTTTTTTTTCTTAGCCTTAATAGACTTTTCCTTACGCCTTATTTTATTTTAAGTATTTTTCTTCGGCCAGCGTTAGGATACATAACATTTAGATCTATTTAACATTTGAATTTGAAGTTTATTTCGAGCTTTATTAAACGTTTTTGTATTTTTGTTATTTCCACATCTGTTATTGAACTCGGCATAAAATCTTCATAAAATATATGCTTATCAAATGAGAAAATGCCCGTTCTGGCCGTCTCACTGTTTCTGCCTCTCCCCTACTTTCATTTATACCTAACAAATTGTCCCACTCAAATTATTGAAGCATTCATTTAAGTACGATTAATTACAATAAAATAGAAAAAGGTAAAGATTAATAACTATTCTTTTTCTCCAACCTGGCTGGATCTGTGTCGAAAAAATTAGAGAAAAATGGCTTATATTAAAGGTTTTTCAAAATTTACTTTTTAATAGAAGATGGAGTTATTCACATTTTTTTGAATTGAAAGAGTGCTTTCAAACGAGTTCATACGGCCACATAGAGAATGAAAACAATATAATATTTACGAAAGCGTTCCAATGTGTAATACAGTATCTACGTCAACAAAATATTATTTTTTTATTAGTCGTTTTCGAGTTCTGACTATCATTTTTAAGATAACCCCTCATTTGCATGAATTCTATCACCACTTTATATTTCTTATTGGAATTGACTCTCTGCATGATTTGTATTAGCACTATTTTAAGCAGTGTTCAGCACGTTCGGTCATATTACTGTCACTATTAATATCTTCATTTAAAAGACAAAATTAAATAGGGAAAAAAGTGACATTCAGTTAATTATGTGACGTAATGGATGGAACGTGCTTGGAGCCTACCGCCAGAAAGCAAAATACTAAATATATTCATGTTTCTTATCTTAAATTCAAGTACTGATATAATTTTAAATCTAGTTATTCAGTATTTCTAATTTTATGGCTTAAGTTGGATATAAATGTATGTTATTGAACATGTGGAACTTTTCAGTGATGTTGACTGAAAATACCCATTGTTAAGATTTATGTAAATAGTTACTGCATTAGAGGCAACATGTACAATTGACGATATAAATCCGTACAATATGGAGATTCAGTGTCAATGACTTGATATATCCGTATTTCTTTTGTAAAGTATAAGATATTTTCCTTGTCATATCACGAAACGAAATAGTATTTAGGTTACATGGCCTAGGAACAGTGTAGGTGAGTAACCCCCTCCCCCCCTCCAGAAATGGTAGTACTTATTGCATTATCAATTGGAAACAGCAGTAATAGAAGTAAATATTAGGTCAGAATAGCCCCCTCCCCCCAACAATTTTCTAACAAAGCAAACTAGGAAATGTTGAATAAAGGGATGATTGCGATATTGGCTTCCAGCTGATAGTTCCTTATTATCATTTCAGCTTTTTGGGGAAAGTGGAGCAAATTTGACAAATTGAAGCTTATGGACAGACTTTATTTCGACATAGTCTGAACAATACATATACAAAAAAAATCAAATTAGAGTAAAAAAAATATCATAGTTATTATGGCAAATTTGTCCCACCAGTGGTGCAAGCACGTTAAGTTAAAGCAATTATGACGCAAATCTAAATCTGTTTTCTACTCAAGTTATAGCAACAATTAAATGGTTAGTAAATGCTTCATGGAATTTCTCTTTAGTGATTCCATATTTTACATTTCGTCTGTTTCAATTCTCTAATTTCTTGTTGTCGCTTGTTTCCTTTCAGAGGAATATTCTGCCAAGTTTGGATTATACGGAGAAGCCGTAAGTTCCTCTGACCCTTGCATTCTTTTTATTTTGATTGAATACAATTTATTCGGCTTCGGCAACGGAGATACTTTGCAAATGCATATTTTTGTATTATCTGTTATTTTGGGCTCTTGGAAACAGATCTACTTTAAAGATCTCGATTGTAGATAAAAAACAAAATCAGTATCGTATTTAACTGTAGCTGCAAAATCATTAGAGTTGTTGAGGCTGGATCGCCAATTACAGCAGCTTCAAACAAAATCTCGTGATATTCAAATGTTCAAATGATTTTTTGGTGTAAACCTTTTGAGGAAGTTTAAAGCTCCCATAACATAATTGGTGATTCTTTCACCTAGATGATTTTTCATAAATTTGGGGCTGAAATATAGCACTTAAAAGGTCCAAACACGTGGGGGTCTTTGGGCTGCAATAGGTTACTTGCATGGGATAGAAAAACATAACTATGCCATTATCCAGGAAGCAATTTATCGCCTCAATAGTTTTCTGTCTATCGTCTTTATCCAATAACAATAAAGCAAGCCTATCTTTGGATGGAAAAATGCATTTATCAAAATTATTTAGGAATTTGAGAAATAAATTCCCATCAGTCCAGCCTGAGGGATTGCAGCATACTAAGGTGTTTGAAAATTATTCCCCTGTTAATTGGCTCTTTAAACAATAATTAATTGAAGAATGACTATTTCTGCTGCACTAGTGATGTCTATTATTCTAATACGTATTCCTTTTTTTGGCCAATTGGTTTGACGCCCTTTTCTGTGACAATTTTACGTACCCTTTTTTTCTAACCCATAGCTAACGGACTTTCGTGGGCCGTCGGATTTCCTTCCAACTCACTTAGATTCATATTGGCCTCCGTGGTTTTTGCTGCAGGATTTAGTATTTGCTATTTTTCACATGCAGCTTTTATTTTTTGGTAATGTCTAATAATTTTCACATCCTGAAAAAATATATGTCGAGATTCTACCGATTTTGAATCACTGGCATTGTCAAAGTCGGGCTTTAGAAAATAGTTACATGCCATAAAACAAATGTGTCACTTGCTTTCGCCTTTGTGTTAATATTAAAAGAACCGGTATAAATAGTAACTTTGGCTGGTTTACTGTAGTATAAAAGTTCACCTATAAGCTTTTAAAGCGCAGCTGCCTAAGTTGCTCGCCCTTCCCCTGATAAATAGCAAATTCAGTTTAATATTTATTATTGTTTCATGTAGGATTAGTTTGGTGAATACGTTTAATATATGATAAATAACTCCACAACAATATTTAACAACTAAAATATCTCCCAGCATTCTTGTAAACCCTTAAGCGAAAATTGTATTAAAATGATTCAAAATGCAATAATATGGAACAACTCTAGGGTTCCCTCCCTCTTTTTGCTTCAAAGCAATAAATGGACTCTGTGGTAATAGAAGGAAAATAATATAATATTGTATTTCGTGGATAAAATGAATACCAATTACCACTTTAATCCAAGGAGATTGATCTATCGAAAGAATGGACGATCGCTTTGAGGTTCAAATAACAGAAGGAAAGGCAATAGACCTTCACTAGAAAAAACAATGGAACAACTTTGTAAAGAAAGCAATGACAACTGGAGGAATGCATACTTAAGGAATACTCCGTACTATATTGTTCGCAGTGAGTAGAACACGAACGCAATTCTTCCAAGAACTTCCCATCATGAAATATGGCAATGCTTGAAATTATTAAATTCTTGAGCTACTTTTTAAATATTTTCTAAAGAGTGTTGTCAAGGAGTAAATACATGGATCTAGTATGACCAGGCTCGTATGACTGATGATACTTGGAAATTTGTTTCATCTTACTCCCAAAGGGACAGGGAGCAATAATTTCACACCTATCTCATATATTCAAGGCATGTATGGCACTACGACATATGCTTGTAGTATGGCCCAGAACGGTTGTGGAACTCTTCACGTGACACTGCACTTCAACAAGATTGGAGTAGCAAATGAACCCAACAGCAGACTATGCGCAGAAGAGGGTGAAACCCCTCTACACATATTAGGCAAATGTCCGGTTTTAACCAACTTGAAACATTTGCATTTGGGGGTCCACGAAGCGACAACCGAGGAGATCGTCGGCTCACCACTGGACTGCGTTCACATGATGGGGTAAAACTCGGCGAATATGGCCACAATACTTAACCACAAACTAATAATAATAAAAATGGCAGAAAGTGAAAGTCATTTACCTCCCTAAGATGAAAAAGGATAGGTGACGGAATGCCTAAATAATACCGCCCGACAAGTTTAATGCTTAAAGATTGATAGAGAGACACGTGAAAGATAAGACATTACAGGCAAGCCCGCTCAAAGAATGCCAATATGCGTATCAGCCAGGCAAGTCCAGTGACTTAGCACTGGATGACCTCAAGAGGCTACTCACAAAATCTTTAGAAGACAAAGATATGGCCATAACAACATTCGTAGGCATAGCCTTTAGTAACATATCTACAAAATCTGTAACCAATACTCTAGTAGAGTACCACTACTTCGGTATCAGTGGATAAATGCCAGTTTGAGATAAAGGGTTTATTTTATCAACAATTGGCAAAAAAATACTGACAACTAGATCAAATAGAGGATGCCGACAAGGAGGGGTGCTATGGTCCTTACTATGGGCAATCATAATGGATGAATTGAGAGTAAGGCTAATACCCAAAGATTTCTATTGCTTAAGATAATCTCGACGACCTTGCAATTATTGCAAAATACAGATTCGCAGGTACAGTCATAGAGCTCACACAACTAGGTCTAAATATTATTGAGAGGTGACGTAAGGAGGAGGGACTGACAGTGAACCTCCATAGAACTACCATAGAAGAATTCACCAAAAAAAGAACACTGAAAGGACTCAGGGCATCAGTACTCAATAGGGTAGAGATGCCATTTGAACAAGAGGCAAAACATTTAGAAGTCATCTTTGATTATAAGCTAACATAGAATCAAGACATACAGAAAACTACACAAAGAAGGATAATAGCGCTCAATGTGTGCAGAAGGATATGCGGACAAAATTGGCGGATGCAACCAAAAATGACCACATGGCTTTATGCCAGGGTCATTAGGCTCATGATAACATACGGTGGTTTGGTCGTTGCCTGAGGTTCTACTTGACCACCACTCCACATCTATATATGCAGGGCTAGATCAGTCCAGAGGGCAAGCACCCTTCAGCAGAATGCACGGAAAATACTACAGCATATGACGAGTTGAAAAGCGACCTCACCATGGGAATGCCAACAGAGGGCATACTTCCCAAATATAACTTTGATGAAACTTTCAGGACAAGTTTAGCGGATAGAGGTGCATGGAAGGAAAAACCTCCTATTAATGCAGACATAGCTGTCTACACAGACGGATCAAAAACCGATTAAGGTTCAGGTGCCGGTATATACGGAGTCAAGCCAAAGAGAAGATTCTCACTGAGCTTATGTAAATATGCGTAGGAAAATGACATAATTGCTTTAGTGCTCCAAAAGCACTGTTTTAAACCCAATAAAAAATATATAGGGAGTCCTGGTAAAATAAAATGGAATTATAAGAAAAAATAAAGCAGGGGTTTGAGGGGTAATTAACATATTTAAATCCAGATGCCAATGTTCCAAAAGGGTATTAAATTAATGTAGGTAAATGTTTCCATGACATGAAAATCATGTGAACTAGTGGCACCAGCAATGCAAACGGCAATAATTATGGCACTGTATAGGGAATCAACAAAATAAAAGCCCATATTGTCAAAATGGGTTACGGATTTATGTAGTCAAATGTACATGAAATATTACTCCAAAATGTAAATTTTACTTAATATGTTAAAAAAAGTTCTAAAATGTTATATTATTTCTGGCGGATAGGAAATTGCACATCTGATCTTCTCTCTTTATGTAAATAGTACACTTAATATCTGATTTAAAATATCAACTTTCAGAGACACTTATTCTGAATGGAAAGAAGAAGGTATCGTCATCAATGCTTTAGGGATTTCCTTCATCGCCTTAGCCATTCTGGTTTCCTATGCTGTTCGCAGCAATACTCTCAAAGGTGATGTCAAGGTGGGTATATAGAAAAATTATTTTAGAAACTAGAAATACGCTGTGCGATTTTGTCTCCTCAGCTCCTCTACACACAGACATACGCAGATAATAGTCTAAACTTTCTAAATATATCATGAAACGAGGAATTATAGATAGAAATTGCATGCAAATGTTCATAGAAAAGAACAGTGATTATATAGATTAGAGTTAGTAGTGAAGAAATTATTCTCATAAATATCAATAGGCAGCTGCGATCTATATTGATTTTTTCAGTGGAAAGAGGGGCACATCTTAAAGTTTGAATTTTTTTCAATTATATAAAATGATTCGGACAAAAATGACCATTGAGGAAGTTTCCAAATTGTATTTCTGACAATCATATTGATGTCGAAATTTTGACAAACATTTCTAATCCTCTTGCATAATTTCAAAATTAAATCATGGTGTGTCTCATCCCCTCTCGCCAGGGGCAGAATTATACATTTGCCACCCAAAAGCTTTTTATATAAAAGTGACACTTTAATATTTTTAATTAAACCAGCACTCCTAGTTACGTTTTCTTTAATTTAAATTTACCAACCCGTCTCGCCAGTTCAGCGTTGTGAATTAAAGACAATTACCTTCCATATCTAAGTGGACCGAAACTAGAACATGTGTATTAGTTTAAGTAAAAGGGGGAAGAAATACATGCATGTTTTGTATTAGGAGTTAATAGAATCAGTTAGTAAATGTCAGATCATTAGAATTTGTCTGAAAATTTATCAAAAATTACTTATCTACCCAAATATTAAACCAAAAGTGCCTACAGGTATACAGATAGAAGAATAATAAATAGTCTCGGTTGTCATAGAATCAAATTATAATTTTCTGGTTCACTTATAGAGGAAAGGAGTCGAATATTGATCATTTAAGAGATTGCATCGCTGTAAATGCTACCAAACCCAATAATACAGTTATTATTACACTTAATATCCACTGGAACTTAATATATCTATTCTGAACTTAGAATGTATATCTTAAAATTTAAATCATTAGCTTTTCGATACTTTGGAATATTGGAACGCACCCAACCGGTATCGATGAATACAGTTCCGAAGACGTCTAAGATACTTTTGGCAATTGATGTGGTCTTTCCCTTCGAAGCGACGTACGTAAAGAAGGGAAAAGAGAAGTTTTTCAAAGCTAAAAGTGATTAGTGGTAATTTTGATCATTAGGTCCAGTATCCTCATTAATTAATCATGAGATAAATTGGTACTGCGTACTTACTTGGCGCCCAACGTTGAGCGCCAATCATGTAACAAGATTAGTTAATTGTTTAAAACTGGTCTATATGCCTAGTTTACTCAGCGGTGCTGATAATTATAGGCACAGTTTACTGAATAAGTTCCCGCACTCTCGAAGCACGCAAAACGCCTGCCCCAGCGTCCGCCGATGCATACGCATACACAGTTGTTTACGGTATTTGACGGTACAAAGTACAAAGTTTACAGAATATGCAGGTCCCTGCGGCACGCTTGTGATCTCACCGCATCACGCTTGTGATCTCACTGCATCACGCTTGTGATCTCAGTGCATCAAAGTTCCGACAGTGAGTGAGGCAACTTATATTTATTCTGTAAACTTTGTTATATGTGTGGGTCGTACACTTGACAGTTGAGCGAAGGCGCCACAAAATTTTCTATTATGAATATATCAAAGACTTTTATGCATTGAAATTAGGGTAGTAAAATTTAGAAAATTCCTCTATATAAAAATATCGAGAAACATTAAAGGAACTTCTATAAACTCAACTTAACTTTGATTTCAGCATACCAAAATAAGCAACAAAGGTCCCAATTAAACTATTTATTCAAGTATTAAATACTTTCACATACATAACTGCACAAAGGAAAATTAATTATGTCCCAAACCTAGTTGAGATTATGGTATGGCACCCAAACTAGTTCCTAGTTCCTAGCATAGTTAATCACAAAACACCTTAAATAAGAATCACTCTGCTAAATAAAAAAAACTATTGTAAATTAATCTCATGACAGATATAACATCAATGGTCAAATAAACAGTTAAAAATATATATTAAATCAAATCACAACCTGTGAAGAAAAAAATCTGATCAAAGAAGATCTACAGGGGAAATCGAAGTGAGCTCAATTCGGTAACCTGCGTAAAGGCGAAAATCTAAAGTATCAGTTAGGTAAGACGGTTTACTGCCATAAGGCATTGTAACCAGCTTTATTCGCTAATCGCTCATTCAGCTGTACATATGGCTGAATCAGTCAGCCATTTGTAGTTTTGTTTTTTTAAGGCGTGGGTTAAAGTTTAGGGCAGTTAGAGCGGGCGCCACTAAATTTTTACTGCAAGAAATTTATTAGAAATTCTATCTGTCTGAAAATCGGATAATAAAATTTAGAAAAATTACCCTGTGAAAAAGCTTAAAAAATTAGAATGAGATTGAATTATAGCCTAAATACAGTTTCCAAAATAAACACCAGGAATACAAACAACCGTTTATTAAAAAAATACTACTTGGGTAGAACAATCTACTTTCTGAAAATTTTGAAGATTTTCTGATTACTGATGGGTAATATTATGCTAAAAAAATTATGGAATGTCACTTAAGCTGACCTATATATGCCACAGGTGGTAATTAATGTTCAAATTACAATTATATTAACTGCTATGGTAATTAAGTTCATCTTGACATTCTAACACTTGAAATTACAATAATCGATTATCAATTATACGATTTCGGCCTGGCACTCACTGCGATTAAACTTCAAATCAAAAAGTAGCACTAGTTATGGTACTTTAGCAAGTCTCTGATCAATAACTTAACATTACTAATTACTATATACAAATCTCAATAAATTACCTCGATACTACTTAACGAGAGGAGTTATCTTTAAAAGAATATTTTAATATAACCCAGTTATTATTGCTTAAATATGTAACAACTTATATGTTAATATTAGAGAATAAATATGCACTAAGCTACGCTTAGCTTATTCCCTGGGCAGCTGGGATATACAACACTTCTAAAATGTCTTCAAAATACTAAACTAAAAGAGATTTACTAAATAAAATAAATATAAATAAATATAGCTGCACAAAGTAAGGAGAGTTGAGCTCAATTCTACCGATATCAAGGCGAAACGTTCAATAATAAGGTGTAAACAATTTTAATTAATTTTCTGCCATGGGTTTGACAAGCATAAATAACCTAAACGACCTACATTTGTAGCATATTTTTAAGTATTAATGAGAATGAAAGTGATAAAAGGTTGGCAGGGCTTTAGAGGACTGCCTTTTACAAAGAATAACACTAGATAAAATTAAGGTATTAGCACGATAGTGCAAGAACTAAATTATAGAAACAGGTAGGGCTAACACTTAATAATTTAAATAGATCCTACCAGGACTCGCCGATACGTTCAGCCATCCGTATGTGAAAAGCTACTGGACTGGACTCCAGTGTAGATGGACGAGCTAGTTGAACCTCTCAGCTGGAAAGATCACTTTCTCCACAAAACTCTCGGCCTGGTCCACTTCGGATAAGACGGCGAGCTCCTGCTCAAGGAAAGAATTTCCCAGAATAAATGGGCATCAGTCCCTCGGAAAGACCCTTTTAAAATAAAAGGGTTATCACATACATCAATAGCATAGCCGGAACTCTAACAAAAGATACGCGTTACTACGCTTTGTAATATTAACAAAGAAATGCTATCTGGCAATCATCAACCAGCAGTTGAAAACTTAATTGCCATAAGGCACCTTCATGGACGGAAGTCCAAGCGAGAAGAGCCTTCAGTTATAACTCCCTTCGATATATCCTATTTTCATGCGCATCTTCGGGAGGCGCCTACTGCCAAACGGGTCGGAGTACTGGATTCCACTCGTAATAGTAATGTTGTGACAATCGATACCACAATTTAATGGATACACAGAGAAAATCCCGATATAATATTCAGACACAATTACAACGTTACAGCATCCAGCAAATTACAGTAAAAGCGTAGCATTTAAGTAAGTATACGAAATACAAAAAATAAATCGGATAGTTACTATGGTGTTCGCGAGACACATGCTAACCAAGATAATATCATATAAGGCTGTAAAGGAACTCGATATTATTTAATCAAATGACTATAAGAAATGGTAATGGATACAATAAAAGATAATAACCGATTAAACATCATTTAACGGTAAGGTCGAAAATGATAAGGTACCATATGGTAAGTAAAATAGGTAATTGTAGGGCCTACTTGTTTTATTATGGTCATACTGGAGTGAAATCCACTGGCAGTGGTTGGCGGCTAGTCCTTAACTCCTACAACTACATGGTTGACCCCAATTAGGGCTTTGGCGGTTCCTGTAAAACTACACGACACACCATGGGATCAGCATCACTTGGACAAAAGATCTCAAACGAGCGAAATGACACTGGAGAATTTTAACTATCTAATGAGGAACACTATGATATAACATACCTACCTTTCTTAGAAAAGAGTAACCTCACTTCACGTAAAACACATTTACGAGGCGATACTGCCGATAATACGAGGAAATATAAATAGCAATGTATTTGCCAATTTATCTCATGATTAATTTAAGGATATTAGACCTGATGGCCAAAATTGCCACGACAACCTTTCGGTTTTGAAAAACTTCTCTTTTCCCTTCGTACACGTACACGAAGGGAAACACCATGTTAATTGCCAAAAATATCTTAGACGTCCGTGACGAGAACGTTCGAAAATGCGGGACGACCACGAACCCTTCGGAACTGTATTCGTCGATACCGCTTCCATTATCCAAAGTATTAAGTAGTTAATGTTTTAAATTTTAAGATATACATTCAAAGTTCAGAATAAATATGTTTCGTTCCAATGTACGGTAACGAGAATATCAATCACACAAATCTACCAGTGAACGGGAAGAAACTATGTTACTGGGTTTGGTAGCATTTACAACGCTACAAGATATGTAAGATAAAAGAAATACTTTTAAAAAAATAATGTTATTTTTTTAATGAAACGTAAGTTTTATTCATTTTACAACATAAAAACGTAAACAAATCGTCTGTATTTCGGAAAGTTAAATATGTAAAATATAAAAAAACCAAACTATTACTTGATCGATATTGTCCTTCTATTGTCGACTACTTTAGTTATAGTTTATATAGGAGGGTAATTAACGTATATTCGCATACAGCACACGCATGCGGGCCTTCTGGCTCAGATACTTCAGTACAGGCAGCATGTAGCCATATTAATAGGTCTTGTCGTTCTCTTCTTTCCTATTCTCTCCATGTTGCTGTTTAGCCGCTATTGTTTTAACTCCTACTGACTGAATAATGGAATTCGCTTCAATTGTTGTTTCAGTAAGCTCTTCCTCCCTAAATATGTCTTTGTTTAATGGCAAGATTACCGTATTTTCAATCCGTTCAAATTCAAACTTTTTTCTTTTAAAAGTCATGCGATTGTACGCCTTAGCGAAGAGCTTTGCGATGTCAATCACGATAATTTTTTCATACTGATGTGGCTTCATATGTAGATCGGATTCTTTACTGTATGCTGTCTTCCACGAACTGAAAAAAGTAACGTCCAGAGGCTAGAGTCAATGAGTGGTGTGTGGGGGAAGCAAAACAAAAACTACCCTGTTGTCACGACAAAGCTTCAAGGAGGATTGTGAGGTATGGATATCTCAAAGAGCTAACACATGATATAACTTGAGCATAATTTACTCATTGAGCGAAATGTTACAGAAATATGCCTCCGGTAGATCGCATTTATCGGTCGATTTTTTCCACAACGTTGTTCATTTATTTGCATGTAAAAACTACTCATAGATCACACCTCAGTGGTTAGCTGACTCCTTTCGCCAATTGTAATCGCATCCATTTGTTTTCGACATTTTCCGCCAAATCTCGAAGTGGTTTATATACTTCACTACTTTCAGTTTCATCCACGTTTTATAAGCATCTTGCAGGAAATTTATCTTTTTAGAAAACCAGTTCTAAAATGTCGTAAAGTAGGTTCACATTGATTACCTCTTTGAGACTCATAGCTTCAGGACGCACTATGGTCTGAATGACCAAAAGTATTTTTGTGAAAGATAACAATAAAATTATAATCATTATTATAAGTTTTAAGGTTTTATAAACGAAACAAAATCAGTGGTAAGCCGAAAGTAATCGGAGGGAAGGGGGAGTGGGGTAAGGGGGATTATAAAGTAAAAACTAAAATAATGTTTAAAGTTCTGACCTTCTAGCTTGATTTAAGTCTTTCAAGTGAGTTAAAACTTTTATTTCAATATTGTCCCTCAATACATTTTTAACATATTATGTAAAATTTTCCCTAAAACCTAAATTGTTTCAGCAACTTGTAAAATTTGCTGATATCGATATTATTTTTAACGTTGAGCATGGTCTCAGCATAGAATAGCAAAGCATGAAAGGAGAGAAAATCCTGAACCTGTTCCTCTATGAATGGAAGTTCCTCCTGTTCGACGATGCAGCACCCGAAACAGACTTTTCGTCTGTTCGCGTCCGCCTCGCATTCCGTGAGAAGGTCTTCCGGGGTTTCCTCCCCCTCTTTACATAACCGGCAACTGTCCTCGTTTTCAATTTTTATTCTCTCCAGGTGCCTTCTCAACCTGCAGTGGCCCGTAAGAAAGCCGGTGAGGATGCGGAGATTATTCTTACTCAATGTTATAAGGTTTTTTTTTTATCTCCCTGAGTTAGTTTGGGAGCCCTAGTAATCTTTGATTGCCTTAAGCCTGGAACGCGTTCCCATAGACTGATTCATTTGGTTTGCTCTTTTTTCCTGAATTCTTCCTTGTAGGTATGCATCCCTATGTCACAGAAGGCTTCCGGTTCTAAAAGCGGAGTTTATGCTCCTACTTTTGCCAATTGGTCTGCTTTTTCGTTGCCTTCTATCCCAGCGTGTCCTGGTATCCATTCAAGGGATAGTTTGTTATTCTTGCCTAGTTTGTTAAGCCTGACAATCTCTTTCTTTCTATAGTTTCTGTCGAGGTTGAAGTTGAACTGCGCACATCTTCGTATGGTGTTAATTTCCGCCTGAAATATGTCCGGGTGTTTTCCCATTGCTTCGGAGAATTTGGTTTCTGGCCCAAATATTTCGACTCCGGTCCCCTGTTCAGTTCTTGATCCGTCTGTATTCCATTTTATGGTATACTTCATATTTTTCTTCATATATTTTTCTTGATTTTATCAGCAAAATAGCTTCTAACGCTGCTTCAGCTGCTTTTTTCAAATCAAAAGTTTCCATTTCGACTGATACCATAAAATTAATGGCACTGACAACTTGTTTATACTGTAACTAAGTGTTTCAAAGTAGACTAATTAAATATTCGACTGGTGACATTATCAGGATTTATACTTACATCTTACCTAATTTTATTAATACCGTTTCCGGAAGTAAAAAAAATTATGTATATACTACGGGACTAAAGTGCCTTAATCACTCCATTCGCGGAATTAAATGAGTCACTTTAGTCCCTAGATATCCCTATTTATTTATATTGTTGGGGTGAATTGACTTCACAATATATCATTTACTTTTGGAATAAGGATGGAATGCAGAACAGAACATTGTTATTACACACTACATAATGCAAGAAAAATAATTATGCAGTTAGTAATCAGTGTAAATTGTGAACAAAAATTCGAGGAGAGGGGACAATATCCGAGACATAAAAATATTGTAATTAAAATAACAATTTGATAAATATTTTAATTTAATTTAAGCACAATGGATATAATAGTTTCTGCGGTGGGATCAGTGTGAAACATCGTTGAATAATAATACTAGGGATAATTAGTACACTCCTTTTAGATGTTTCAAAATAATTTAATAAGATATTTTTCTCTACATATGTTTTGGCTTGATGAGGTCTTTATCAAGAGTAGTTGAATACTAAAATCTAAATTGGTATTTCCTACTAAACCGCCTGACGGTAATTTTTTTATTGTACTTGTCAATTATGCAGGTGTTTGAAGAGCAGGTCAGTAGGATTAAAGAACACAAAAAATCGTTTTTACATAATATTAAAAACTCTGACTTAGCAAAACATTGTATAGAAAATAACCATTTTATAGATACGAATAATGTCAAACTTTTACACACCGAAACAGAAAGCAAAAGGCTGAACCTTTTGCAGTACCTAGAAATCCAAAAGTCACAAAAAACAGACGTTTTAAATACGAACGACCAACTGACCTGCTCTTTAAACACCTGCATAATTGACAGTGCAATAAAAACAAAATACCGTCAGGCGGTTTAGTAGGGTATAACAATTTAGATTTTAGTATTCAACTGCTCTTGATAAAGGCCTCATTAAGCCGAAATATATGTAGAGAAAAGTATCCCATTAAATTATTTTGAAACTTCTAAAAGTAGTGTACTAATTATCCCTATACTCGACGCGCCCAACAGATTTACTAATCACGGAAACAATAATTCAATAATTCGTCTTATTTTATGATTCCAAACATAGGGACTTTGATAAGACATTCTATTTGTATTTGTTGTATTATGGACAAGAAAAAATAAAACAATGGTTCGATTCAATCATAAAATGAGACGAATTATTTCCGCGATTAGTGAATCTGTTCGGCGCGTCGAGTATACTATTATTAATTTAAGTCATTTTAAGGTTTCTATACAATACTGATATTGCGTCATGAATTCATTGAATATTAACTATGATCAGATTCACCAATTCCATTTTTTTTGTTCAGGTGGCCGTGGCTGACCACATGTAGGACGGAGCGCCTTCATGCGCCAAAGCCTCGGAGTCGAACGCAACTGTCACAACGGAAGCTCCCAACGAGCCAGAAAGGTTTTGAACCATCACGGTGGGGTCTGATTGTATTACTAAGTTTTAAGCTGATATTTTATGTGCAAATTAAATAAAGTTAGAAGATTTTGTTATGGTATACCAAGTAATATCTCAGCTTCTATGGTTTGAAATTAAAATCTGAATCAACATAGACATATTTCAAAGAGGCCAGAAGACCTGAAGGTGAACTGGTGGACCATTTGAAAAATGTATAAGTGTATATTATTAAGATATATGTATAATAATAGTATATCTTACATATAAATCCTAAATTAGGAAACTCATCGAAGAGAAAACGTAATTTTCTATAGATACTCGATTAAATGATAATTTTAAAAATAGGCTATGGAACAACCCCTTCACAACAAATTCCCCCAAATTTCTCAGGCTGCAAATATACTACTAAATTAATTCAAAGGATATCTAAAACGCACATATTATGCATAAAATATCTATATTTCCGAGCGTTTTATAATAATGACTTTTCGATTGTAATTTTAATTGCCAAATGACATATTTTTAAAGGTTCTTATTTAAAATTAAAGGAGTCGCAGCTTAGCAATCGACAGACAAATCTATCGCTCATATTCTTTTAAATTTAATTAAATTCGAATGGATAACAGCTTTTGATTAAATTTAATATTACATGGCCAAAGAATATAGGAAATGGCTTTTCGCCGATTTTTCTTATTTTTTTTAATTTAAAAGGAAAAGGAAATTGTCTGAAAACCATTTCCCATAAAATTGATGTGGATGTCTTTTTCTGTTATAAAATTTTTATAAGGGCAATCTTTTATGAAATACGTTGCGAAGCAATGTGTTTTCAGCACTTGGAGTGTTATCAGACTCGGCTTCGCCTCGTAAGATAATGTTCACGACTTATACTAAAAACATATTCATATATGATATAGTTGTATTAGAATATTATGTGCGTTTAATAACTAAAGATACATTTTTGCTAAAACATATAGGAAATAATTATGTAAAACCTCTGAAACTAGAGTTTCTCAATAGCGATATTTTAAAACTGAATGTCTCAGACCAGCAATTTTTTCATTATTTTTCGTAAAGACCTAATATACATAGCTGCATCAAAAATTAGCAAAATCGAGTATACATGCCCAATATGTATCAAATTTACAAATATTCATAACGGAACCGACTTTTAATTTAAAGTAGAGTAATTACTTGTTTATATTACTTTTAGACTAGGAAATAAATAAATATGTGGTTAGAGTAAGGCCAATAGGTTATTCTAGATTTTCTTATATTTTGTCATAAGTTCTCACAAAATCGAGTTTGCTAATGAATGTCAAAATATCAGAAAATTCCTGTATTCAAGGTATTACAAATAAAAAGAAAAATGACTCGTTAAATAATAAGAGTATACGACACGTGTTACTCGACAAGAATTTAACATACAAGTAATATAACAGTACTTTTTTCTTCAAACGTCAGAAAAACAGAATTTTTTTATCACTCAGTGGAGGAAGCAAAATTCCACTTTACATTAACAAAAAGCTTAGTGGCAGAAATTGGTATTTTCCTAACCACTGTTTGTTGTAAATAAAAAACACCAGAGGAATAAAAAATCTGATAATAAGTATTTTGAGAAGAATCTTCAAGAAAATAATTAATTTCGCGCATCTTCCATATCACTTACGTTTGGCAAATCCCTGCTTGGCGAATGATTTTTAGATGTAATATGAAAAATCATTATACCAAGTGTTGCAAGAATAGACAACATTAAAGAAATTGGTCATCAAGTGTGACTGTAGACACGGTCCTTAATGAGTGTCAAAATGATGAAACGTTTTATTTAAGAAAAATGAACAAATCAGAGAAGAAAGAAAATATATTTAGAGAAAAATAAAAATAGGTGAAATAACCGTTGACTTTGTGTTGGTTACGGATGCAAATGGCAATGTACCTATATTTAAAACCGAAAATAAAGCCTTCACTTCATAAGTCAATCAATAAAATGTATTCGTACAGGAAATAGAGTACAAATAGAAGATGAAGGTGATTTTCCATGTCAGATAAATGGAATCCAAAGAAACGTCTCATTTGCAGTTAATATTATTGGTAAAAAAGTGGCATAGATTCAAATATTTTGGACCGAGTCTATAAGATTTTTATGAAGAATGATATTATAGACCAATTTAAAGATGTGTTCACAGCCACAAGGAAATTGAACACAGAATATGACAGAATATCATCAACCTGTTAAATCAGCAACAAGAAAATTTCTTACTGCTATTACATTCAAAGATAAAGAAGAACTAGATCGTTTAGAAGGACCTTGACTAATAAAGAAGCAAATAGAACCAACAGAGTGGATCCATCCTGTTGCCATAGCTCAGAAACCAAATGGCGCTGTGGGAGTGTGAATTAACCTAACAGAGAGAAGAAGTCAATTTCAGAGAACTTTATGAAATTCCTACAGTTGAATCAATTTCGTCACATTGTCTGGAGATACGTATTTTACCGTTTTGGATGCATCAAAAGCATTCATACAAGTTCTACCTACCAAGAAAAGTTCAGCTCTCTATACTGTTACAATACCACTTGGAAGGTATAGTTTTCTAAGATTGTGGTTTGGGTTAGTTTGTACTCGGCAAGAATTTGACATACAAGTAATATAACAATACTTTTTTCTTCAACCGACAGAAAAACAAAATATTTATCATTCAATAGACGAAGCAAAAGTTCCACTTCACATTGATAAAGAGCTTAGCGACCGAAATGATAATTTTCCTAACAAGTGCGTACCAGTATTTGTTGTAATTAAAAAACACCGGAAGAATAAAAAATACTGTTAATAAGTACTTTGAGATGAATCTTCAAAAAAATTATTACAAATTTCGCGCATCTTTCATATCACTTAAGTTTGTCAAATCACTGCTTGGCGAATGATTTTTAGATGTAATTTGAAAAATCATTATACCAAGTGTTGCAAGAACAGATCAGTTCATCAAGAAATTGATAATCAAAATCAATCAGTGATACTGTAGACACTGTCCTTAATGAGTGTCAAAATGATGAAACGTTTTATTTAAGAAAAGTGAGCAAGTCAGAGAAGAAAGAAAATATATTTAGAGATAAATAAGAATAGGTGAAATAACCGTTGACTTTGTGTTGGATACTGATGCAAATGACAATGTACCTATATTAAAACCGAAAATAAAGCCTTCACTTCAATCAATAAAATGTATTCGTATACTGGAACTAGAATACAAATAGAAGATGAAGGTGATTTTCCATGTCAGATAAATGTAATCCAAAGGAACGTCACATTTGCAGTTAGTATTATTGGTGTAGAAAGCGGTCTAGATTCAAATATTTGGGATCGAGTCCATAAGATTTTTATGACGAATGATATTTTAGACAAATTTAAAGATACGTTCACAGCCACAAGAAAATTGAACACGGAATATGACAGAATATCATCAAAACAGGTGCGGAACCTGTTAAATCAGCAACAAGAAAAATTCTTATTGCTATTACATCCAAAGATAAAGAAGAACTAGATCTTTTAGAAGGACCTTGACTAATAAGAAGCAAATAGAACCAACAGAGTGGATCCATGCTGTTGCCATAGCTCAGAAACCAAATGGCGCTGTGGGAGTGTGAATTCATCTAACAGAGTTAAATAAGTCAATAATCAGAAAACTTTATGAAATTCTTACAGTTGAATCAATTTCGCCACAATTGTCTAGAGATGAGTATGTTATAGTTCTGGATGCATCAAAAGCATTCATGCAAGTTCTACTTACCAAGAAAGAAAAGTTCCTAGTGCTATTAAATCTAAAGATAAATAAGAACAAGGTCGTTTAAAAAGACTTGGACTAGCAAATAGAACCAACAGAGTGAATCCATCCTGTTGTTCTAGCTCGGATACCAAATAGGACTGTGGGAGTGTGAATTTTCTAACAGAGTTGAATAAGTCTATCATCACTATCATCAGAGAACTTTATGAAATTCGTACAGTTGAATCAATTTCGTCACAACAATTGTCTGGAGGTAAGCTTTTACAGTGCTGTACGCATCATCAGCATTAAGGCAAGTTTTACTTACCAACAAAAGTTCAGGACTCTGTACTGTTACAACACCATTTGAAAGGTCAGTCTTCTAAGATTATGGTTTGGTCTATATAAGGCACCAGAGATATTTCAGCGAATAATTAGTAACATTGTTTCATACATATAATACATAACAGGCTGCATGGCAAAGGAGCAAAACACGTATTAGAAGGGGGCAAAAAACAACATTTAACTTTTAGCTCAGAGAAGAAAATTAAAATGCGTTGGATATATAATATCAGAAAATGGAGTTAAGGTGAATGATGAAAAAATAAAAGCAATTATAAAAATGACAGCTCGGAACAAATAAACTAAAATTGCAGATATATTAGGTTAATCAGTTATGTAGCTTAGTTTGTTCCAAACTTACCTAAAGAAACTTCAGTCTTGAAAAAATTGCTATCTAACAAAAGTGAGTGGATTTGGGATTTGAATGAAAATGCATGTTTTAACACACTGACAAGCCAATGTTCCTGTTTTGACGCATTTTGAAGCGAACAAGACTATTTGTCGATGCGCGAAGAAATGGTTTGAAAGCAGTAATAGTGCCAAATTCCAGGTCAATTGCTTATAGAGCCAAATTGAAAAATATCCGAGCTTGTACGGATGTAATAAATTCCACTTCTATTTATAAGGCATCAAGTGCATGGTTGAGAGATCATAAGCCTTTATTGTAACTTGTGAAAAAAACTTTACACTGTCTGCCTCCAAGACTGGAAAGAAGGAAGCTGAAATTTATGTGATATGACTTTTTTTATATCTAGGACTGGATTTGTACCTAGGAAAAACGTTTTACTGGCAAATGTACTTTCAAGATTGACCCATCAGCTACCAGATAAAATTTGTAACAGCGCTTCTGATAAAGCTACTGAGAAAATAAAAAAATCGTGTGGTTAAATTTAATTACGAAGGCTGACCAAGACCAAAGGAAAAGTCAGGAGTTTCAACAGGCTAATATATTTTCTGGGTAATTCAAGACGGACTTCATAAGATGGACTGATTTATCGTGCCAACCGTCTTGTTATTCCAGAAATAAGATAGATGAAGTATTACGTCAGCTGCATAATGTTCATCAAAGTATTATTACTTGTAAAAACAAAGAAAAAAATACAATCTACTGGCTCGGATATCTCAGAATATTGAAAAATAAGTCAAGAAATCTAATGCTTGTATGAGCTCTTCCAGACCGAATACAAACCAACCCCTAAACGGCCATGAAACCTTAGATGAAACTTGGAATAGATTTTGCTTTTATTAATAAAAAACATTAGCATTCAATATTCTTGGAAATAAGAACGACTTCAAAAAAAAATTCATGTCTACTATAGAAGCTTTGAAAAGAGTATTTCGAGCCCATGGAGTGCTCTCATTCAACTCTTCCGAATTTAATAATTTTGCAGAATAATACGATTTTAAAATTGTGAATTCCAGTCCACACTACCCTAAATCAAATGGAATGATAGAGAGAACAGTTCAAACCGTAAAAAGACTTATGGAGAAAGCAGTGAGAAGTGGTGGCAATGAATTCCTGTGTATTTAAAATACAATAGCATGCCGAAAGCACATTTGCCATCTCCATCATAAGTGCTGATGGGAAGAAAACTCCACAGTAAAAATATATGTTTGCTAAATAATTTAGAGCCTCTATTTGAAGCTGAATCTACCTATATGGAGCAGCAGCTCAAAATTAAGAAATATAATGACCGGCATGCAAAGCAACTAAAAAAATTTCTACTGAATGGCGCAAAATATTATTAAGAAAGTCGCAAAAATTGGAGTGCTTCAATTATTTTGAGGAAATGTGAAGATGGTGAGTCTTACATTATCAAAAAGAAAACTGGTTCAGTGTTTAATATAGAAACAGAATTTACTTCCGTTTAACTAATAAGTATGTTTGTTTTCACGACAAAGATGATGAAGAAGAAAGTAATTGTAGTAGCTCAAACTTTCGACTACGCTATCTGCTTAACGCAATTGAAATTGGCCTCTAGTTCCATTTATATATGAAGATCTATTATCTATTTGGTCATTGTTTGCTATGTAAACATCGTAGCTAAGTAGTGTGTGAGTGATGATGATGAGTGAACTCATCGAAATGCATTACTCTTGATCTAAAGATTGGCATTTTCATTTGTGGAGAAAAGTCTTCCCCCTTCTTCTAACCCGCTATTTTAAATGACTTGATGAGGCGTTTTGTTACAGATAAGTTCTTCAAAGCACTCTATTTTTAAAATGGATGATTTTAAAAAAGATAATTGGTTATTCTGTAATCTTAAAAGAGTCCAAGATATGGTCCTAGAATGCATATAGAGCAGAATGCTCTAGAGCAGCTATAAAAAAATGCGCTGCAATGATATTGAATATTTTGCCAGGATTGTTGAAACTGTTTGATGTATATAGCTTCTAAACTTTTGGAAAGATATCTATAAGCATACAAGTTAACTGATACAATAAGTCTCCTTAACTCCAGTGTAACTGGCAGCGACCCAAAGAAATCTGTTCAAATGAAGTCTAAATCATTCGAAATTCTGCTAAATGGAAACAGATGTAATGCCACCACATATTAAGAAGCAAATAGAACATTTATAGACATTCTTTCTGATCAGCGACCTTAAATAAAATTAAAAATAACTCCAGATATGAAAGAGTAGACGATTTTTGGATGGGAGTCATCGAAAATGGTAGTTTAAAAAAGGTGGTCCAACTTCTTCTAAAAATTTCTCACGGAAACGTAACTGCAGAAAGAAGTTTTTCTGTCAGTAGAGAGACTGATTGAAAATTTAAAAGAACTCACCTATAGGCCAAAGATTAGTGTACGATTCACTGCAACAAAATTGGCAGAGTTCAAGATATAGACATTACAAAATCAATGATACCCATAATGAGGACTGCCTACTCAAGATATCACACAACACAAAAATAAAACAAATTAAAAGAGCTAGAATGTGACTTGAGGAAAGTAGAAAAAAAGAATCTTCAGAAGCAAACAGAAGAATCTGTAAAAAAAAAAGAAAAAATCCTCAACAATCACAAAAAGGTTTGGCAGCTGACGCATGACGTCCAAGAACTTTTAAAATTAAAAAAGTAGCTTTTTTTATTTTTCTTTTGTTTACTCGCCTTCTTGTTCTATGTAAATAAATAAATGTTTCAAAATTTAATACCAAAAGTGTAGTAACTTCACAGAAACCCAACCGGGAAAATATAAAAACGGACCGGGAATTAGACGAAAATTTAGTTTTATATTTTTGCTAGACCCCATATTAAAATAAAACAAAGTAAATGAAAAATTAGTAAGAATAGCCATAATTTTGAAGGTAAAATTAATAAAGTTAAACGTGGGCAAAAATGCACGGTCGTAGAAAAAGTAATTTGCTGTCGCCGCCAGAGGCAGTAGAAATGGTATTTATGTGCCATCTCAAATAAATCAAGTTGCCTCTTGATATCTTTTACTTTTATTGCCGCTTAAAAGTGGCAGAAATAGTTATTTATGATATAAGTGCTAAAAGTGACGTTTTATTTTGTGAGAAGGGAAGTTTGGGACACGACGCCGAAGGCGGAGTGTCCCATCCCTTCGAACAAAATAAAATCACTTTTAGCACATATCATACACTATTTTTTCTACAAACACCATTCAAAGTATAAATCAACGCATTTCTTACGTTATTAAATTTATAAAACCTCTTTTTGAAATCAAATTATTCATCAAGTTTATTGTTGCTACGGTAATGAAAATTCGACCGTTTATTGACAAGTATCTAACTTCAAATCTCGTGACATGGAAAGTGATCAAGAAAATTAATTTCTTCCTGCGGATATCGAAGAAGCTGCTAATAAAGTCACTTTCGAGTTATTGCCTAGTAAGCAACAATACGAGTTTTCGTACAACCGTTTCATTAGATGGTGCGATCTGAAAAATGTTAGTGGCAAGTTCAGTCTGATATAAAACATTATCATATTTTCGCACCAGTGCTAAAAGTAAATTACTTTTAGCACCAGTGCCATAAAGTGACATTTTAGACACTGACAGCATGCGTTAAAAATTGTACTTTTAGTGACGTTTGTAGAAAAAAGTCTTTTGCAGACGCTCATTACATACAACAAATAAGTATTTTTTTTATCGCCGTTACCTGAACTACCATTTTTCTAACTGTTTTGAAAAAGCAAAAATGTGCCTTTATTTTACACACTCAAATTGTGTTTCCTTTAGCAACAATGCAGGTTATTGTCTTCCTGAACTAGCTCTTTGCTACTAAAATTTCCCTTAATTTTACATTAAAACCCTTCTATTAATCTCCAATAACCGAAAAAAACCCTGCATTATTATAATTCAATCAATTACGTATTTTACCCGACATCCCCTTTATTTAGAACCCACGCTTACAATGAACCACTAACTTTTTAATGCGTAAAAAAGCACATAAAAACATCGCTAGGAATACTTACCAATGTTCTAACTTCCAAGTTCCAAACACTTTCGGCAGCAACTTTACTTTCAAACCCTAGAGTTTTGACACTTAATGATCAATCACAATTTACGTTTCAAAACTCCGAAACCCTCATATGCATTAGCCACTTTTTATGATAAAGAAATGCATTTAGAATTATTAATATTACCATTTCTTAATGGATATTATTGATTTTTTTCCTTAACTTTAAAGAGTGATAAGAAAATATTGTATATAACTCATGGCTAAAGAATATGTTTTATACTCGTGTGCATTATAGCACGAGCGATAGCAAGTGTTATAAATGGCAGATATCGTAAGAAAATACCTCTTTAGCTACCTGTTATATAAAATTCTTTTAAGTTTTATCTAAAATTATGAGATCTAAAGAAAATACAGCATTCATATTATTTGGAGTAAAAATGTCTTTTTATGGCTCGCTTGTACTTGCCAAAAGTTATCACTTTCACACCTAATTCAGTAGGTTATAGATACACTGCTTAGAGTAATTTTTTAGACCACTCCATTTTTAAGTGAAACAAAACGTAATTTCCTTCTGACTTGAAAAAAAAACTATTTATTTCCTGTATTTATTGAAACGTATAATGTATATGATCAGATTCCAAAATTAAGCAAGGAAATTTGAGAATTGTAGAATACCACCTGTATCTTCAACCTGCGGGGACTTAGGTTTGGTGTAAATGTTTAATGTAAACCGAATATACATTTTTCTTCTTCTTTGTGTTACCTTGAACTAATTTGATATTCCAATATCATGTAACGTAACTGCGAAAGTGCACGTATACGTATATTTGGAAATAAATTTAACAAAATGGTACTGTTGTTTTACTGTAGGTTCTCACTCATTTACCTTCATCATCATGACGAGGTTGAATATAAGGAATAACGTAAACACACTAGTACTTCCTTATTAATGAAAAGATGATAATAACAGTAATATGACAATACCAGCATTAGAGGTTAGTTGAAGTCGTCGTGTTGAGCTTTTTTTCCAGTCCCCGCCTAAAAGTAAATTGATTATGCTAGTTAAATTTTGTTGTGTTTGGCCGAGGTAGATATTTCTAAGTCTCCAGTGATGATGCATACGTGTGTGTGATTGTGTTAAGAATGATAATAAGTATTTAGAACCATTTTGGTGTTATGGAAATGTAAGATCAAAATATATCAAAACTGTAGTTTTAAAATTGAAGTAACGGAAATCAAATTCATTCCATCAATCAGTATGTGTTCATGGTAAATTTAAATGTGGCCACTAGAATTTTGTTTAGGATATCTACTCTGTACAATTAGGATCACTGATTTATGCTTAGTCGTTGAATAATGGGATGATATAGGTACTTTTATTTGATTTAGAAAAGAAACGTTGATTATATTGACAGGGCTTGATGCATTTTTTTTATAGAGCTGTGGTCGATAGAAGTCTACATAAACAAATTCACAAAATAGTATTTTATCGTAAAACATCAAGAAAACTAATGAGTCCTACTTCGAATATTTAAATATTTTTACTTGAAATCGATACAAATTCTAGACTAAGTGAAATTGAAAATCATTCACTTGCCAATTCTCTCAACGTTCCTCTTTATAAATTGCAATTGTCATGGTATTCAAATAATTTTAATAAACTGTATCTCTTTCACCTCGATAAAACTTACCTTTTTATTTTATTCAGGATATTCGCAAATTAAAGAAGTAATGATAATGATTGTATCATTATTTATTTAAAAATGCTTAGTTTTTTTTTAAGCAGTTATTGAAACACTTTATCTTACTATTATTATTAATTATATCAAACAACTTGGATGAATACAAATATATTAAAATTTTTTGAATATCCTGATGGGAATATTAAAATTTATAAATTATTGTAAAGACTAAATTTACTATTAATATGTTCTAGTTGTGCCATTTATCATTGTATTGGTAGAAGTTTATAATAGAAAAAAATATATTATAGCTTAGAATTTAGCGATTGTAGTCTAGCAGTATAATAGATAAATAATATCATAAATTAATTTCCCACTCTGCCACGACCCAATGGTGAATAGCTACTACATTCAACAATTACTTCATATAAATAATACATTTAAGCATCACTATTTTATTTGCATTTATGGGGGTTGCTAGCGTTTCTAGTAGTGGAAGTAAATAGAGAAAAATATGAATTTATTTGAAAATGTCATTGGTAATTCTGTGCAGATTTGCATAAAAATATATTATTCATACACTGCTAAAATTTGTTAGCGATATGACATAAGAAGCAATACAAGTATATCCATCTACAAAGTGGTTAATCGTTTAATTTTCCCCCTCATAAATATTTATGTGAAACTTTTCAGACATATTGTCTTATTAATTTTTCAATTTGTAATTCACGAAATCTCCAAACTGTAAATTATGCCAAACTAGATGTTAGTCATATTTAAGAAAACAATTATAAATGTGTAGTATATTATTATAGTCCAAATGTTAAAACCCATATTGTATTAAACATTTTTATGTGTTACAAAAGTGTGTTTTTTCTTTACCCCATTTATTTCGAATTCGATCCACCAATCTACAACGGACTATCACACAAAAATTTTTGCATTTTTTGTTATTATAAGATATTTTTGAAGTGAAATTTCTTTGCTGAGGGAGCGACAATTTTCGAACGTTACGATAATTCCGATCGCGTGAGGAGAGTTTAATGAGTGTGTCGGCGGTGACAGGAGGGGGAATACGTACACGCTTGATTAGGAGTCGGCCGGTAGGAGGGGAAATGGATGCGTAGCGTTGCTATATGCATTTTTGGAAGCAAAAATTCATAATATATTAGAATGTCAGAAGCGCGAGGAAATACATTTCAAACTGGTAAATTTTCCGCCAAAGCGTTTGAATCAAAACTTTATCTTGCCTATTTGTATTTTGTTGTTTTTATATAATTAAAAGGATCAAATTTCTCTAAGAGAAAATTCATGTAATACCAGAACCGCCCATGCGGGTAACGATGGAGTTAAATAAATATTTCATCAATACATTAACCGTAGATATCAGGGTAGCTGGAATGTGAACATGATAACATTTTACTGTTGAATGCCGCATAGAGATGTGTCCTAAATATATGTAAAATGCTACAAGAAGTGCATCCTGTACAAAAGATAAAGAGTATCATTTTGCCATAACATTATTTTTACCGTTAAAAATAAATTAGTGCAACTATAATGCGTCTTTATGTCGAAAACCTACATTTTTTTATTCTCTTTGCGTTAAATTACGATTAGAAAAATGGCAGTCGCATCCCAGACGAGCGCACTAAATTGCATTTAAATCACATATCATACTAATGGCAATTTTTAATTTCGCAGGCCGACGCCGACGTTCAATTCAATTAAATAACTTTTTTCAGATATTCTAAGCCACATACTTGTTGGCACAGTCTAAGTTACGAAAGTATGAGAAAGTTGGCAATTAATAAGATAAGTCGGGATCTACATATATGCTGTCAACTCTAGAGAACTTTATTTACAGGAAAAACATATATGAAATTGGTTGACTAATAAAAATCCCGTAATACAATTGGGAACAGCACCGAGCACAATCTACCTCTCTTTTCTGGCAATTATATAATATAAGAAAAAAATTGTGCGTGAAGTTCACGCGCGATAGAAGTGAAACTTCTTTCTTAATAGCTATACCGTTGGCTGAGAAATCAGTCAACGGGAGTTGAAATATACCTCCGTGCGCTTCTGCGGTCCTGATATAAAAGATCTTTTGCTCAAATATTTTGTTATTTAACTGATAAGAAACGATTTAGTAGAGCACCTATAAGATGTATTAGGTTTCCTCCTGGTATATCTTTCGCGGGAAAATTTCCCACTTGAAATACACCTCCTCGTGCTTCTGCGATCAAAGAATATAATAGCACGCAAATTGTATTCTTTGCTGCGATCCTGATATAAAACGAATTTCTCCTTAGAGAAATTTTATCATTTTTCTGATACACAGACGATTTAGAACACATATAGAGGAGGTATATAGTCTTACTCCTTATATTTTTGGCGGGAAAATTTCCCACTTGAAATATACCTCCTCGCGCTTCCTGATATAACACGATTTTTTTCTTAGAGTAATTTTATAATTTTTCTGATACAGAGACGATTTGGAACACATATAGAGGAAGTATATAGTTTTACTCCTGATATATCTTTCGCGGGAAAATTTTCCACTTGAAATATACCTCATCGTGCATCTGCGAACCTGATATAAAACGAATTTTTCCTTAGAGAAATCTTATCTTTTTTCTGATACAGAGACGATTTAGAACACATAGAGGAGATATATAGTTTTACTCCTGATATATTTTTGGCGAATAATTTCCCACTTGAAATATACCTCCGCGCGCTTCTGCGTGTCTGATATAAAATGAATTTTTGCTTAGAGACATTTTATCATTTTTCTGATACAGAGACGAT
>MU183275.1:0-37984 GCA_016904865.1 Pissodes strobi | reverse complement strand
TAGTATTTGCGCTAACTGAAACATAATCAAAAACATTCTATTTTAAATATCTGTTTTACAAGTTCAAATAATTTTAGACACTCGAAATAAAATTATTTTATGTACAAGTCTACAAGACTATCATTGCATGTATCACAAATTCAATTGCTTCATATTGGAATTATCTTAAGAATCACAATACATATATTTAAATAAGCAAACTAGAAAAATTAACAAATAAATGCAAATATTTAAATAAAAATTATGGTAATAGGCGAGAAAGTATATTAACATACACTGCGATTAAGTGTTGTATATCTAATTAGTTTATGTACAAATTTAAATAATACGCTAAAACATTGTTGGGTACCAAAACACTTTACTTTTTAAACCGTATCTAAAATTGTGATCTAGACACCATAGTTACAAATCACAGAAATCCACACTGTGGCTGCATTTAGGCACTGACGATGGCGAGATCTTATTAAGACTAAAAGCAATATCTGGAACTGATGAAGGTTCATATAGTTAGTCAAAAGATCAACGCTGCAAATATTGCAATAATAAAAGTAACTCATCGGCTTGTTGGTTATTATGAAAAGTAGCTGAAATGTCCATACATAATAACTAAATTTTCATTTTAATTGTAACATATACATACGTCATTCAACGGTGCCTAATTGCTGGACAATGTGGAAAATATTATTTCATATTTCAGATTTGCATTACGCATTTATATTGGTGAGTTTCGACGAATTTGTTTTGGATATTCATTGCAAGGATAAATAATTAATGTCTTTATATTGAAAGTAATATCTGGATCAAACTATTTTCGTACAAAATTTAAATTTCCACGTGAATAGAATAATATTCAAGTTGTATCTATAATTACATATTGTATCTACTCATATCATTCCTTATATGTTTTCAAAATTGCTAATTTTCACTCTTTCAACTCTTGGGCCAATAATTTGAAGTCTTGGGAAAACTAATCTGTCACTATCTGACGGTCTGTAACAGTAGCGCCTGGAATAACAGGTACTACTTTCGATTTCACCAAGACCCGTAAGACCTTTGCAACTACAATTAATCTCCTTGAAGACGATATAACTGACATCAAAATTATCAGAGTTTTAAAGTATAAAAGTCACTAATAAAATTATAAAATGGGCCTAACAATTCACAAAAGAAAAGCCACAATATAATACTAAAAGATCTTAAATTTAGTAGGTTTTAAAAAAGTAACCAATTGAAAGTATGATACACACTTTCACACGTTTTTGAAATTAATATGTATCTAAATAACTGAACAAATCGTTAATACAATGTACAGGGTGATCATTTATATTGTTATACCCCTTTAAGTGTTAATATTTAAATGTTAATATTAAAGACAACAATTGTAGGGATTTTATCACATAATATACGGGGTGTCAATTTGAAAACTTCCCACCCTTAATATATTTCTTGCAGTTAAAAATATGAAAAATCAGAAAGATAGAATCTTAAATGGGCATAGGGGTCAAGTGGCACATGGTTTTAAAGGGCGTTCAATTCTCTTTTCAGTGGTATCCTACTTTGTTGCTTTTTGTCCAGAGGTTTCGAATAATCGCGTTTCAAAGTCGCAGAAACAATTAAACTTGCCTGCATTGAGATTTTGGTTTTCAGGTTAATGTTTACACAAAAATTATTGCATTGATTAGGTTGCACCATGGGCGTAGCCAGACATTTTTCTAGGGGGGGGGGGGAATACTAATAAACACAAAACATCATAAACATTAACGTTTTTTTTCTCAAATTCCAATAAGTGGCAACTTCCAGGGGGGGAGGGGCATGGCCCTCCCCGGCCTCCCCCTCACTACGCCCATGGGTGGCACCGCAAAGTAACCTTGAAAAATTTACATCAAAAACTAATCTAATAAAATTTCAATGGTACTGCGAGTACCTAGTTAATTTGCGTTCATTCGATGTCTTATCATTGAATTTCCAAAAAAAGCCTTGACATTCTATCAACAAATTCTAAAAATACGTTGTTTTTTAACAAAAAAAATCATGGTCAGCAAATTTAAAAGATGTAGCCAGAACAGGAATATTACTGTTAATTCGCTTTTTGCTTGTTGGGCTGTTCAGTGATAACTTTTATTAAGTGCATAAAGTGCGAGAATGGTTTATTCTCTTCAAGAAAGAACTGAAATTATTTTCATTTATGGAGAGGTTGGAAAGTGCGCAAGAAGGACGGCATTGGTTTTCAATGAAAGAAATCGAAATCGTGAAGTAAGTCGCAGATATGTGCTGGATTTAGTGCCTAATTTCTCCGAAACTGGTTCGGTGAGTAATAGAAAACGAAATAACCTACGAGTGATGAATGAAGGAGCTCAAATTGAGGTTTTGGGATTATTTGCTGCAGAGCCCACCAAGTCCTTGCGGACAGTGGCAGAACGAGACTGTAAGAACACCATCCAAAATGCATAAACTCCATCTATACAAAATGCAGATACTTCAAGAACTCTTATGACGATGATTTTGATAGAAGAATAGAGTTTTGTGAATTCATGAGTCGTCAAGTCAACGCCATCACTAATATTCTGCCGAATATCTGTTTCAGTGATGAATGTTCATTTTTTCTAAATGGAAATGTTAACAAACAAAATTGTCGATATTGGAGTGATGAAAACCCGCATTTATACAATATCCTCAAAAAGTTAATGTTTGGGCTGGTATTCTTGGAAATGCCATTATTGGACCTTTATTTATTGAAGGAAACTGGACAGGTGATCTGTACCTTAATATGCTCGAAGAGACTATTGATCCTCTTATCACCCGTGAGCTAGAAACTCAAATTGATGCAGAGGGTAATTCAGTTTTACAGGAGGATTTGTTAACATTCCAGCAGGACGGTGTTCCACCTCATTATTTTCTTCCGGTCCGACAGTGGTTAAACGAGAGATTCCCGGATAGATGGATTGGCAGAAGGGGACCAATTGAATGACCTCCAAGATCCCCGGATTTATCACCCTTAGGGGAAATCTTAAATCCACTATTTATAATACAAAAAAAGTATCCGCAAAGTGAAGGATTTTCAGTAGAAGGAACTTTGAGAGATTTGAAAATTTAGCCGCACAAGAATGTTGTGGATTCAAATAATCCTATACAATCTTTCCAAGGTAAAGTAATATCGATATTCGACAAGAGCTTTCCTTTAAGAACGATAAAAACCAAAACTACCAAAGTTTGGCTAACTAAAGGACTTAAGGTTTCAGCTAAAAATTTACCGACAACATATTCAGAAGGCAAAAAAGCTTCACTACAAAGAAAGAATAGAGGGCTGAAAATAAAAATAAAGAATATTGGAGATTTATTAACGAATTAAGGGGTAAAAAAAACAAAATCAGAGATTTTAATTGATATTCATCCTCAAAAGTTAAATACATTCTATAGTTCAATTGCTCAAAATTTGACAAAACTTATCTTCAAATATCGATCCTGTAACTTATTTGCCACAAATATTACATACAAAAAAATTTCAGTTCACTATGACGAACAAACAGGAAATTATAAGGATTTGTAATGCGATTAAAAAACAAAATGCTTCTGGGGTAGATAACATCTCAATCAAGATTATTACAAAATTGCCAGGAAATGCCTTGGAAGCACTTGCAGACTCGATAAACTGGTCCCTTTACTGAAGGAATTTTCCCTGACTGACTGAACACTGCAGTAGTCATACCCATCTTTAAAGGAGGAAGCAACAATAATCCATCAAACTATCGCCCCATTTCTTTACTTAGCACGATATCCAAAGTGATGGAGAAGATCGTTAAGGAACAACTAATGCGCTACCTAAACTGTCACAACATTTTGAGTGAAAACCAGTTTGGCTTTCAGAGTTCAAGGAGTACAAATGATACCATATTTGCGTTCATAGATGTTGCGCCAGTGTTCTGTGATTTTTCAAAGGCGTGCGTTTGACTGTATGGACCACTGCTGCAGAAACTCCATCATTATGGCATCCAAGGAACTTCATTAAGCTGGTTTAGCTCAATGCTTCCAGAAAAACACCAATTCGTGCATGTTAATGGGGTTGATTCTGAGAGAGAAGGGATAGTGCAGGGAGTTCCTCAGGGATCCGTCCTAGGACCAGTATTATTTCTAATTTATATCAATCATCTTCTCTCGTTACCGATTTCAGAAAAACTGTCAGCTTTTGCTGACGATACTTTTGGGCTATGGACTTCAAAAAATAGAAACCAAAGCTTATCCAGTTTAAATCAATAATCGAAGCCGATATCCTGGAAATAAGGAGATGGTGCGATACAAATAAACTATGCTTTAACATTAAAAAAACGTGTATTCCAACATTCAAGTGCAGTATAACTGAAATCAAGCTACAGGATGACACCCTAGAGAGTAAATCAACTGTCAAATACTTAGGACTCCATATCGATGAACATCTCAAATTTGAAAATCATATTGACAGCCTAAATCGCAAACTGGCTAGTGCATGCTACATTATCCGAACTGTTGTACATGAACTTGGCAAACCAAATGCCAAAATAGCATACTTTTCTTTAATGGAGTCACATATAAGATATGGCATAGCTTTCTGGGGTTACTCAACCCAAAAATCACTTCAGGTAGTGTTTGTTCTGCAAAAAAGAGCGACTCGTTACCTGTGTTAAAAGAACTGCACAGAATCATGCAGACCATTATTTGTGCAGGAGGGAATTTTAACTGGTCCATCTCTTTTTATTTTAGAATCTGTCTCATTTTTAAAAAATTCTCTGATTATGTTCAAACTTCTAACTATAACCTGCGCCAGAATGCCAATACCTAAATTTACTCTTACAAAAAATTCAGTTATTATGAAAGTGTAAAAATGTTTAATCATCTACCACAGCAAAGGAAAAATTGTAACAGCTACCGCTATATTTCGCTCATTAGTCAAGAAACATCTAGTCACTAAAGCTTTCTATAGTCTTAAGGAATTTTAGGATCATGTGTGTTAAGTAGAGGTTTAGATTGGAGAATGGGGTGTAATTTTTTAAGTTTTGGTATGCGTTGGGTTATAGATTACAATGCGCTGAGTGGGTTTTGGCCTTCCATTCACAGAACTTTTGAATTTTTGCCTATTTTATCAGATTGACATTTCTTTGTTTGTTTTTGCCGCTTTTTTCTTCTTTTTCTCTAGGTGGCCATTGTTTGTTTTTTATACTGTATGACCAAAAAGATAAATTTATTTATTTATTTACATTTGGTTTTTAAAACTTTTAATTTGTCTATTTGATTTACACCTGAAAATATGTAGTTTATAGTTTAAATTAGTGATTTAATTTGCGATTTTTATGTCTTTTTGTGGTTCATATTTTGGACTGAAATTGTAATTGGCTATAATTAATTAATGATAGGATTTTGCTTTGTCAATGGAAAACAATGTTTTTTTGGACAATAAAGCTTATTTTTCATTTTGATTTTGATTTTAAAGCATAACCTGCAGATATTGATGATCAGCAGAATGCCGGTCATTGTCGAAGTAAAATAATCAATAAATAAGAAATCAATTATTGTTTAAACTAGATTTTCTTCCTGTTATTCAACGATTTTAACGGTTTAACCTACTCCTCTAATCATCTGTACTACAAGGAGACCCAAAGCAATAATTTTTGTGTAAACACTAACCTGAAAACCAAAATCTCAATGCAGGCAAGTTTAATTGTTTCTGCAACTTTGAAACGCGTTTATTCGGAAACCTCTGGACAAAAAGCAACACTGAAAAGATAATTGAACGCCCTTTAAAACGATGTGCCACTTGACCCCCATTCCCATTTAAGATTCTAAGGGTGACATCTATCCCTCCTAGGGGGTTGAAACAAGAAGGCTAAAAATTTTCATTCAAAGTGTTCCCCTTACAAATAAAATTGACGTGTCTTTCCGATTTTTCATATTTTTAACTGCAAGAAAGGGTGGGAAGTTTTCAAATTGACACCCCGTATAATAATAAACGAGTGACAAGTCAAAATCATATATTTTTAATTTGAACATACCTAATAGTTCATGACTTTTTAGATTCTGCCTTCTATTCTGAACTTAATTTATATATAATACCATATGTTTTTAAATTGAATGGTTTTAGCCTTATTAACATTTGAAAATTCAGTAGTATGAATAGGAAAGTGAAATATATTTATCGATTTATATGCATTTCCTACACTATTGCATTTTCAATCGTTAATAGTTCGAAAACTGTTCCAACTTAGACACGGTCTATATATAAATTATGTTCAGAATTGAAGGCAGAATAAAAATATATGATTTTGACCGGTCACTCGCTTCTGCAATACCCTGTGTATACGAAGATATATGCTGCAAAGAGTTTAAATAAATTCGCACAACTTTTATCTTTATACTTCTGCTAGTGCGAAAAACAAAAAAGTTATAGGGAGATAACAATTTACATGATCACCTAGCACCTAGTGCATATGTAGCAAAGAATAATACAAAGATCAATAATTTGTTCTACAAAATGCACTACGAATATTTAGATGCCAGTATTTCTAAATAAATAAGTGTTGGTTAACGTTAGTACCAATAACAATTGGGCCACGATAAAAAAAAATAGCATAGTCGTAATCCAACATAGAAGATAATCTATACAGGCTCTTCTTGTCACCCAACTTAAAACCTAATATCACATTCTTTAGAATACCGTATTTTGCCACCCAACTTTCATAATACGTTCTTTTTTTCAGACAATACTTGTTATTGCACATTCTACTTCAATTTAGAAAATCAGTCTATGAGATTGATGTTCAAAATGGGTTCGTGTTGGCCAGATTAGAGTGCAGAACTCAGCTCATATAAGCTATTGGTGACATTGCATGAAGATCATACAATGCTATTATTATAACTTTGCTTTTGCTGGTTTCACTTTGTTTGCTCAAGCCAAAATAAAGATAATAATTTAAATAATTATTTTGAACTTAATGTACAAACATAAATAATGTAATTACATAATAATTAATTGAAAATAGTATCTGTAATATATACTTACATTTAAAATTATGCATATTTTTCGAAAAAATATTTAGTATCCTCGCCACTTATTTGAATCATCTATATCGTCACGACTTAAAGGGCAATGCAAATATACGAAAAACAAAGTTAATAATACTTTCAACCTAATCTGGCTACTTACTTGATCCCTATAAAAGGCACACATTTTACACATGAGATTCAAGAGGCACCTTAAATACGTTAGACTCGGGGAAGCTTTGAGGCCTAGAACCAATCAGATGTTGCCTTAAGGCTACCACCATATTTTCCGGACCTATCAGGTTGATTTCGAAAAGGAATCTTTCCCTCCTGGTAGAGCTGAGATCTGGAGAGCTTGTCCTAATTCCTTTCTCTTTGTTGTTTTCGGCATTAGGATTGTTTTCATTCTGATTTTTGTTATCCATCAAGTATGTAACTTTGTCGGGGTCTTTTGTACCACCAACAGTATGCCTTCTCTTGATGGATCGATCAGGCATACCATTCTTCCTTTTATTTTTCGTCGATTCTTTAAGTCTTCTTCCGGAAGACAAGAGCTCTCGTCTTTTATTGATATTACTTTCAGTTTTTTCGGTCTTAGTGAGACTGTCAGATCTTTTAAGTTTGTCTACAGCCTTATTAAGACTCTCACTCCTCTTAACTTTGGTTGTCATCGGAGAAATCGTCCTCTCAGGTTTATTAAGCGATTCGGACCGCTTCAATTTGGATCCAGGGTTAATCTTATTCGCAATCACGGTTAGAGAGATGTGTCTCTCATTATCAGGTACATTTTCGGAAGCACGGGTATCCTCTTCCTTCTCTTTCTCTCTTATAGACTCCTTAAAAGCCATGTCATTATTCCTTTCTAAAGATTTGAAGATTTTCAGGGAGTTTGTCATATATTGACTTTTATGTAGGCTAGGGTTTTTGTATAAATCACTCGATCTGGGTCTATTTTCTTTATCTTGATTAGGCGATCCGCTGGAATGTTTTTCAGGTAATTCATCCACATATGGGATATCATCTTTTGCGGGTACATTTGATGTTGATTTTTCTTTGAGTTTCTGGTCAATGAGTTTAGTCATCGTACTCAGCAATGATTCTACAAAAAAATGTAAATGTTAATACAAGGAAATATAATTATTACCTAGAAGCCTAAAAGGCCACCTACTTATGAAATATTTTTTATTGTGTGAGGAGATTAATAAATAATTGGAAGTTAAGTAATAATTATATTGCTAAGCTTTTCACTGGGCTTTCTTTTTTCAAAAAAAAGACTAGAGTAATTGTTGATATGGTTTATGGCCTGTAAGACGCGTAAAGAAATATGGATTCAACATACTCAAGACCATCTATTTCGATTATTAAAGGCCTATGAGCCATTGGTTGGATAGTTTTCATCGTGAGGATAATCAAAATATAATAAGTAATATAAAAGGACGGAAAGAATAATTGGGTTACAAATTTGAAGTTTACCTAAACATATGCTGTAACCATTAAAATTAATGATTTATATCCTTCAAACTGGTTATTATCCACAACTAAACAAGAAATAAAAGCTGATATTTTGAGCATAAAATAGCCACACATTGTCTCAAGACTCAAAATATGTGTATTCATTGTTGTGATCAACAGAGCGGTAATATCAATTAATTGCCCACTCTCAGTAAGTGAAAAATATTCAGTTTTTATTGGGGTTATTGGCAAACACACAAAGCGGAAAGATTATTATAAACCATCTAAAAAGTTACCTAGAAGTGTAAAAAAGCACTTATGAAATATTTATTGTGTGAGATTAATAATTATTGTAAGTTAAGTAATAGTTATATTGTTAAGCTTTTCACTAGCCTTTCCTTTCTCAAAAGAAAAACTAGGGTAATAATAAAATTGATGTTGATATAGTTTAAGGCAAGTAAAGAAATATGGATTCAACATACTCAAGACCATCTATTTCGATTATTAAAAGCCTAAGAGCCATTGGTTACATATTTTTCGTCGTGAGGATAATCAAAATATAATATGTAATATAAAAGGACGGAATTTCTAATAATTCAATGTTCACGAAAAGAATAATCGGGATACAAATTTGAAGTTTACCTAAACATATGCTCTAACCATTAAAATTAATGATTTATATACTTCAAACTGGTTATTATCCACAACTAAACAAGAAATAAAAGCTGATATTTTGAGCATAAAATAGCCACACATTGTCTCAAGACTCAAAATATGTGTATTCATTGTTGTGATCAACAGAGCGGTAATATCAATTAATTGCCTATTCTAAGTAAGTGAAACATCAAACATAAAGTAAATAAAAATATTCAGTTTTAATTGGGGTTATTATCTAACACATAAAGCGGAAAGATTATTATAAACCAGATAAAAAGTAACGGGCATAAATTCTGCAATACTAAGTATTTTGTTTTATCTATTATTATCTAACGAATCAGTGTAGGTCAAGAAAAGCTCAGAACTAACCGAAGTTCCAAATATGCACTGATTAATATTAAATATTGCAATCATCAGCTCTTCCAGAAGTCAAAAAATATTAGCATCCAAATTGTTATTTGAAAAATCGAGCGATTTCTCTGGGCGATTCGGCAGTCCCAAATTTCCTGCTTTAACTAGATCAAAAGTGCTAGGCCAATTCTGATCAACGAAAACATTTCCGTCACATCGAAGCATCGGCTTTTCGCTAGGATGAACTATTGAGAAGACAGTAGAGCAAACTTAAAAATTAATAATGTTCTTATATTTTTTAATTTTAATATTAAGTGTGGTTAGTAAGTAATATAATAGCTATATGCTATATACTATAATACTATAATGGATATATTTTTTATGACTTCCCTGTATGTCAATAGTAAAATAATTTATCCTTTTTTATTTTCGTTTACTATGAATGTACAGGGTGTCCCAAATTCGAGCCTCATCATTGTGATCTCGGAAACTAGAAGAGATACGAGATCGGTTAAATGGAGGCAAAGTTGCGCAATTTGATGCTGATCAAAATGCCACCTTAAAAGTTAAAAAATTCCGAATACTTCCGAAGATATTTAGAAAAAAACCGAATATTCGCGATTTCATTTTTATTTTTTTATGACTCTATTTGAATAGATATAACAAAATAAATTTCATATTCTCATAGCTACTTTTTCTGTTCTACAAGATGGTGTTATCAGATTTTTAAACCGACGTTTCGTCTTTGAGCGGCCATCATCAACTTTGCTTTTTTAAATACGGCCCTGGATTTTTTATTACGGACTTTAAGAGCTTCTAATGTCCCAAAACCAATGACGTATCGCACTTATTTGAAAAAATCATTTTAAGGATTTCCTGGTAAAATTTTACCAAAAATATGTTTTCTGTCTCTCTCTAACACATGAGTTCTTATAGAAAATGCCATTAATATGAAGTTTTCGAATAAATGCGATACATCATTGGCTTTGGAACTTTAGATACTCCGTAAAATCCGTAATAAAAAATCCAGGGCTGTATTTAAAAAAAACAAAGTTGAATCCAGGGCTGTATTTAAAAAAAACAAAGTTGATGATGACAGCTCAAAGACGAAACGTCGGTTTGAAAATCTGATAACACCATCTTGTAGAATAGAAAAAGTAGCAATGAGAATGTGAAATGTATTTTGTTATATCTATTCAAATAGAGTCATAAAAAAATAAAAATGAAATCGGGAATATTCGGTTTTTTCTAAATATCTTCGGAAGTATTCGGAATTTTTTAACTTTTAAGGTGGCATTTTGATCAGCGTCAAATTGCGCAACTTTGCCTCCATTTAACCGATCTCGTATCTCTTCTAGTTTTCGTGATCCCAATGATGAGGCTCGAATTTGGGACACCCTGTACAATAGCACTCGTACGAAATGTGCTCTTCTTTTCCCTACTTTTTGTATACATGCTACTATTGTCTCTATATTTTTTCTTGCCTTCACTTTATTGTAAAGTATGGTTTGAACTGAATATAAGATTTGTTAAATTAATTCTATATAATTTATTAAATAAAGATTCGACAAGTAATACAGTTTATCTGGACACTTTTGACCTAGATACATTTTGGCAATTTTTTTTGTATCGAATTTTAAAACAGAAACAGTAATTTTCGGATTTCTCAGTTTTTTTTTTGTAATGGAAAATGAAAGTTGGTTTTCTGTTAGATTTATCTTTACATCGGGTGGCAGAGAGGGAGGGAGCCAAATCCCTCTCAAAAATGTCGCACCTCGACCAGGCCCTCTGAAAGAGAAAGGAAAATCCTTCCCTGGCCTAAAAGGTCGAAAAACCAAGGAGGTACGACCTCTTGGACAAGCAGACTGGAAAGAAAGATGGAAAATAAGACCATCTTTTTGCAGGCCAATCTGCAACATGCCAAGGCTGCTTCATATATCCTTGGCAAAACTTTTAATGAAGGGCAGATAGATATCGCCCTTCCCCAGGAGCCCTGGCTAGCAACCACAGGCCAAATACGAGACCCAGGTAATACATCAGGTAAGATAATTTGCTCTGAAAACAGACCCAAAACATGTATCTTAATCAAAAACATGAAATTTTTCAAAATTTCGGATCATTGCTCGCGGGACATGGCGACAGCGCCTGTCAAAACACCCACGGGACAGGGCACAACGGATATGATCGTATGCTCTGTCTACTTTCCTGGGGACGCTAAAGCAAGCCAACCTCCTCCAATTGAACTGCGGAACTTGATCGCCTACAGTCGGAGGAAGAACACCCATCTACTAGTTGGATGTAATGCCAATGCGCAGCGTAAAGTGTGGGGCAGCACAGACACCAACCAGAGAGGTGAGTCATTATACAAATATTTACTAGGGGAGGGGCTGGTTGCTAATAACAGGGGCTCTGAACCAACCTTTGTAACTGCCAATAGGCAGGAGGTATTAAGTCGGAGGAAGAACACCCATCTACTAGTTGGATGTGATGCCAATGCGCACCATACAGTGTGGGGCAGCATGGACACCAACCAGAGAGGTGAGCCATTATACAATTACTTACTAGGGGAGGGGCTGATTGTTAATAACAGGGGCTCAGAACCAACCTTTGTAACTGTCAACAGGCAGGAGGTATTAGATCTAACCATCAGGGATAATCTCCTATCCACAAGAATCTCAAATTGGATAGTGTCATCAGAGACCTAATGTTCTGATCATAGACATATTCTCTTCAATCTGAAAACAGGTGAAAGACCCATCTTTGAATACAGAGACCCTAAGTGCACTGATTGGGCTGGTTTTAGTCTTACCCTTCAGGATCAGATGCGGACCTCTATTGCAAAGATATCAAATTGTAAGGAGATTTAGCTGGCCTCGGAGCAACTGAGGTCAGCCATAAATACGGCTTATCATGAAAACTGTGCACTCAAGACTAAAAGGAATAACAGAGGAAACACTTGGTGGAACAACTGCCTTGACAAACAAAGGAAGGAGGTTCGTAAACTCTAATAGAGCTAAAGAGACCGGCATATGGGATCAATACAGAACTGCTCTAACGAACTACAACAAAGCCATCAGAGAGGCAAAGAGGAATTCATGGGAAACCTTCTGCCAGAGCATAACAGATGCACCTCAGTGCTAGGGTCCATAGAATCCTCTCTAGAGAATCCGTTCAGGAGTAAGGATCACTAAAACGACCTGACGGATCCTTTACAGAATCTGGCATAGAAACGTTAGAGCTTCTGGCTAAGACTCATTTCCCGGGATGTCGGATTTTGCATAATGATGAGCAGGAGCCTTTTTGGGACCGATCGAATCGGCCAAAAACGGGCGACTGGATTGTCCCCAAGAACATCATCAATGCATCAACAATTAAAAGTGCTATTCTATTGTTTCAGCCTTTTAAATCACCTGGTGAAGACGGAATATTACCAGCACTGCTGCAGAACGGGCTGGAGGTATTAAGGCCGTTCTTAATTAAACTTTTTAGGGCCAGCCTAGCGAGTAATTATATACCTAGCAGCTGCACTCAAATCAGAGTGGTGTACATCACAAAGGTGGGATGTAGGCAATAAACACCTAGCACATTAGAACGGGTGCACTTGTTGAGTATCCACTAAATGCTCACCAATATGCATATCAGACCGGAAAATCTACAGAACTAGCACTAAACAACCTTGTCGGGAACATAAGACAAGCGTTAGACAGCAAGACTATCGCGGTGGGTGTGTTCTTAGACATTGAAGGATCATTCAATAATGCATCACCAAACTCCCTATTAGCTGAAAGACGGGTTGAACCACTAATAAGGAACTGGATCGGAAGTATGTTAAATTGCAGGGTAGGCACAACACCCTACAGGGGGAGAGCTACAAATTCAGGGCAGGTAGGGGATGTCCGCAGGGCGGGGTTTTGTCGCCCCTTCTGTGGTCTCTCCTGATGGATGGTCTGTTGGCGGTCCTCTCGCTGTGGGATGTGGAGGTGCAGGCATACGCGGATGATCTAGTAAGATATCTCAGAAGATCTGCAAGAGGTGCTAACCATGGTCTATGACTGGTGTAAAAGGGAACATCTCTCTGTGAACCCACACAAAACAGTTATAGTACCGTTCACAAGGAAGAAAAGGCTGGAAGACCTAAGACGACCTTCACAAGACAGTATGGAACTGCCAGGAACTACTCACCAAACTAGGTAGAGAAAATAAACTTAAACTGATCTGGATACCTGGACATACAGGATATGAAGGTAACGAAAAATCTGATGCTCTTGCGAAGCAGGCGGCCGCAACGGCCTTCATAGGACCAGAACCAGTACTGGGCAATAGATTATAACACAGCAGTCCCTGCAGGTGCACAAAAGCAATTTGTAGACAAATGAAGAGAGTTACCAGGCCTATCTCATTCAAAGATGGCGATGAATCTGCCATCAGGAGTGAGAACTGGACAACTTCTTCAACTTGACCGACAGCAGGTACAGGTTGTAGTTGGCATGTATACTGGCCATTGTCGGCTAAGAAGCCACATGAACAAGATAGGGCTCTTCGAAGAAACGGAATGCCGCTTGTGCTTGGAGGACGAAGAAGCAATGGAAAGAAACAGACAAACAGTCTTTGGAAATTCTCAAATCACACTTGCAGATTTGAGACCCAGAAAGCTGTTCGATTTCATGAAAAGGATCAAGCCTCTGGCATAGTGGAAACCACAGATGTCAGCCACAATAGACCAAGGGTCGCAGTGGAGGGTCCTATTTGGGTTCCTATTGGGTTTCAAGATATTTATCACTCATTTTCAAGAACCAAAATTCTAAAAATATCTTTGAAAGGCATTTGAAAATGTACCAGAATTGTTTGTGGTGTTAAATATAAGTATTTATCAAGAGCTCTTACCATAGAACTTTTTGTGATCTCTTATAGAAGCTTATTTTGTATGTTTGCAATATGGTAATCTCCTTGCATTTTACCATTTACTTTATACAGTTACTTAAGTAAACTAGGATCATTTGAAACCTCTGTTTGTATTGATTTTATCACGGCCATAGCCTCTTGACCTACACTCATTTTGGCGCAATCCGTAGCTGGCTTAGATGATTGCTCTCATTGTATAATTTTCTTGAAGTCAAAAATTTTGCATATTTTATTTGTGTCTAACACATGCGATTTGCATCCCTAATTGTCTTACATTGGATTATTCTACATATATTGCAAAATATTGCACATATACTGCAATATAAAGCCCGTTTTACAGTTCGCAATTCTTCTTACAATACCCAATACTCTTGATCAAAGGCATGCGCAATACAGAAATTTCGTGCAAGTCTCTTGCCAGTTCAAGACATTGCACAAAATCGGTCCGGTTCGATTTTTATTGCAAGTTTCGTGCAATTCTGGGGGAAAAATTTGGGGACTTTTTGTTACCAACTGACCAAAATTCCCAAAAATACGCGCTTATTGACTTTAGCTGTAAATTGTAAAATTTGTTGTATCATACTTTAAGGTTGTCTTTATAATGCGATGTTGATTGCTAATATAGCCTTTGATCTAATGTTTCTATCCATTTTTATTACATAAAACTAAGAAGTTTACAAACACAAACATAAAATCAAATTTTAGTATAGTTTTTAAGGTTGGTAGTGAACTGAAATATTGCAAGTAGTGCTGGCAACCGAAGACGGTTTTTCGGATAGTCGGTTAACCGGTTTCGGATTATCCGCGGTTTTTCAAAAAACCGAAACCGGTTAACCGAGTTACCCGATTTCTCGTTTAACCGATTAATCGATTAACCGAATAACCTGTTTCTCAATCAACCGATTAATCGATTATTCGGTTATCTAGTTACATGGCACTGGGCCACCGGGTTCTCAAGTAATGGTAAAAAAGATAGAAAGTAAAGTAAAAACTGGGTATTTGGATATCGGGTAACCGGTTAATCGAAAACCGAATATATATATAGTATATATTCTTATGCTTAAGAACAAATTATAAATTATGATTAGCCTATGATGACTGTGTATTAACCGATTAACCGGTTATCCGATTAACCGGTTATCCGGATACCCGGTTTTCACTATTATTCGAATACCCGGTTTTATCCGAAACCGGTTTTTAAGAAAACCGAATAACCGGTTTCAACTTTTCACGGTTTTTGCCAGCACTAATTGCAAGTGCAAATAGAAATTGCCAACTGTAAAACGTTTCGTGATAAAAGTTGCAGGCAATGTCTTGCAAGGTCAGGGTCTCAGGGTATTGCTGAAATACTATTGCAAGAAGAATTGCGAACTGTAAAACGGGCTTAGTGATAGGAATCGCATGAATATTAAAGAATGATAGAAAAAAACCCTAAAAAATCAATATTTTTGTGAATGACACTCTTCCACATTACCAAAGTGATGAAAACAATTTAAAAATATTAAAAACATAAGAGCAAAAGCTTGCAGAACCGCAATTTATATCAATTGTTATTCTTTCTACGAAAACTCTGTTTTTATGCAAACAATTTTCATAATAAATTAAAATGCTGCAAGGAAGAACTTATTAAAATTTCGTAATCGTTTCCGATTTAACTTAATCTGGTTTACATAGATTAAAGGCGAAACTTAAGTGAAAACAAATGTTGTGGAGCAGTAAAGTCACTAAGTATGTTAGCTTGAAAAAGCACAGAAAAACTTTCAGTTGCTAAAGCTGAAGTAAGACTGTAGGAAACATATCTATTAAATAATACAAAAATAATACATTGTTAATATTTAATATGATTTTAAAAAACTGTCAACTGACCTAGATGGATTCATGTAATTTATCAAAGAACTGTATATACAAAATCCACTAATTGCCTAAACAAAATTCTTGTTGAATAAACACTCTTTTTGGATACCTGGGTTTGTTCATCTTAAAATAGTTCTGCAACAATGATATCTATTATTTCTTCCGCGACGTCACTTACCACCACGTGTTATATAATGTTATTCTTGGATAGATCATTATTAAAGGATCATTTTAGAAGAACCTATCTAATAAGATATATATATGAATCGGCCATAACAATACAGAACCTAAGCTCAATTGTTTTATTTGTTACAAAATAATATCTAACACTGAATTAGCCGTTACTTGATGGAAATTCATTATAATTAATAGTATAATGAAACAAATTCTTTTAATTTCCACTTAAGTATAGTAACTTGAATTTGACATATGTTTCGACACACTGTGTCTTCTTCAAAAGTTTGCGTTAAAGTGTTTATAATAATAACAGCACTATACCTATTACATTGGGTTACACGTCTCACAAAAAAGGTTATGTTCTTCAGGTGGGCCTAAGAGGGTATAAATTTAATAGTGGGGAAAACCCAAAATCCAATGGTTCGTTCAGTGTTATAGTCCTGTATGTTTGAGTTTATTAATTTCCATGATTTCTAATTAGTTTAATTTTTTGTTTTTGTTTTCCAAATGTAAGATTTTGAAGTCTTGATTGAAATTATGATTTTCATTAAGTAAATGTTTGGCATAATGAGAATCATCCTCTTTTAGACTATAACTAGATTTACGTACTTTGATTCTCGTTTTAAATGCTCCCTGTTTGGCCTATGTACTTTTTTGTACAAGAACCACATTGTAACTGATAAACCCCTGATTGATTATGTTTATTGGTTTTAGATTTATTATTTTTAATCAGTTTGCCAAGAGAATTATGAGTACGGAAATCTATTTTGACATCTCTTTTCATAAGTGTTTTGGCTATTCTGGTAGTTATCTTTCCTGTTTAACTAATATTTTTTATGTATGTTTATCATTGGATTTTAATGTGGGGAATATAAGATTTAGAGCTTTTTTCATTTGTTTTTTTCTGTAATATATTATCTAGTAATTCTGCATTATGCTCATTGTTAATTGCTACCTGTTTTATTAAATTAAGTTCTTTCTTGAAAATTTGTTCAGATAAAGGTACGTTAACTAATCTGTGTACAAAACTATTGTATGCTCAGAGTTTGTGTGCATATGGGCGATTAGAATTATGTGGAATAGTTATGTCAGTTTGAGAAGGCTGATGAAATATTTCAAATCCATATTTATTATTATTGTTGGTTATTTTCGAATCTAAATAGTTAATAGAATGATCTTGTTCAATTTCTAGTGTAAATTTTATGCTGTTGTGTAATGTGTTTATGTGCTCTAAAAACATTTTTAATTGTTAAAAATCATGGCTTGAGTAAGTGTCTTGTATCTTGGTACGGATATGTTGATGACATTTTAACTTGTTTTACAGGTACAGATAGACAATTAAAAATGTTTTTAGAGCAGATAAACACATTACACAACAACTTAAAATTTACAATAGAAATTGAACAAGATCATTATATTAACTATTTAGATTTGCAAATAACCAACAATAATAATAAACATGGATTTGAGATATTTCATAAGTCTTCTCAAACTGACACAACTATTCCACATAATTCTAATCACCCATATGCACACAAACTCTCAGCATACAATAGTTTTGTACCCAGATTAGTTAACGTACCTTTATCTGAACAACATTTCAAGAAATAACTTAATTTAATAAAACAGGTAGCAATTAACAATGGGTATAAAACGGAATTACTAGATAAAATATTACAGAAATATTCCCCACATTAAAATCCAATGATAAACATACATACAAAACCTTAACTTATACAGGAAAGATAACTACCAGAATAGCCAAAACACTTATGAAAAGAGATTGTCAAAATAGCTTTCCGTACTAACAATTCTCTTGGCAAACTGATTAAAAGTAATAAATCTAAAACCAATAAACATAACCAATCAGGGGTTCATCAGTGACAATGTGGTTCTTGTACAAAAAAGTACAGAGGCCAAACAGGGAGAACATTTTAAACAAGAATCAAAGAACATAAATCTAGTTATAGTTTAAAAAAGGATAATTCTCATTATGCCAAACATTTTCTTAATGAAAATCATAATTTCAATCAAAATTTCAAAATGTTACATTTGGAAAACAAAAACAAAAAATTAAACTTATGGAAATTAATAAACTCAAACATACAGGAGTATTACTGAATGAACAATTGGATTTTGGGTTTTCCCCACTATTAAATTTATACCCTCTTAGGCCCACCTGAAGACCATAAACTTTTTTGTGAGATATGTATCCCAATGTAATAGGTATAGTGTTGTTATTATTATAAACACTTTAAAGCAAACTTCTAAAGAAGACACATTGTGTCGAAATATATGTCTAGTTCAAGTTAATATAAGTGGAAATTAAAACAATTTGTTTTATTATACTATTAGTTCAAAATAATATCGTTTTATTGACATATATTTAACAAAGCCAGTTTGAATTCTTATTCAACATACCAATAAAAGAGTTATTATTTTACTAAATAATCGTTCAAGATCGATATAGATATTTTTCCTACAGATCACACTTCTAGTTAAAGAGTTCGGCACAGCTTTCTACCTTGTAATAATTTACAGACGATTGTATATGTGACGAGTTCTTGGGGGTCTTTGTGGGGCCACTGATGGGGGCCTCACTGACCTCCAACCAGGGATTGGGGCCATGGACGCACTAGTGCCTATAGTGTAACACAATTATTATCAGACATATGCATATTAACGAAAGTAAAACTTTTAAAAAGTAAAAATATAAAGAAACACTATATTAGGGCACTAAAGTTTTTAAAAAACTAAAACGCATCTACTCATTACTAGATTTATAAAATCTATGCAGGCAGGCACCTCTACAAACAATTTATAAGAGTTTGGCTTACCATCGTCTGTCGGAATTTTATGTAGCGAATCCAACGAGCTTCTTCTTTGACTGTCATTCTGTAAAACAAATAAAAGAAAATATAATAATTTAAACTAAAAATTCTCTGAAACCTAACTAGTACTTCTGATTAACAAACGCTTTAATTATATCTTAAAAGATGCTATGTTATATACTTAGATACATCTTAGTATGTAGTTTAAAAATGTATTATAAATTACCTAATGTATTTTCAATAACAAGTTAATTATATGAGTTTGGCCACCTCTTCAAACTGATAATATTATGTTTAAATGACTTGGAAAAAATTTCCAGAGATATTTTTCCCGTTCTCATTTTACAAATAAATATGATTAAAACTTTGACTGATTGTATTTTATAAAATTATTATACTTAGTGCAGGAAGTATTAGCTACGAAATACTGGAGTACCTACCAAAAAATTAGACAGATACAACAGTAAGTACATTTTCCAAATATGTATACGGTTTGATGAATGGCATTTTTCATATTTCTAGCAGCCTCTGAAGAGACCATGTTAAGGGATACACAAAAAATAAACTAAAAGTGATAGGGTTTTACCTAAATTAAAACCTCTGGTAGGAAAAAAATATGAGCATTAAACCACTGAAAGATAAGCAAGAGGAAAGAAAGGACAAAATAATGTTTTTGTAGATATTTATACAAAATAAAAATATGATTGCATCATTAAAAAAAGCATGAATTAACGAATTATGGATAGAATCATGGCTGCGGGTTGATCTAAGTGTCAGAGATTCCAGTAGAGGTACAAGTTAAGTTGAAAAATTGGCACTATTGGCACAAATATGCAACGAAACAGTATGAAATGAAAGTAACTCTAACCTGAATATACCAGCACATTGAATTGTAGTAAAAATTATAAACCCATTTTATACAAAGCGTCAAATAAGTATATTCACTTGTTTTCTACATTCTGACAGTTGAAGGATAGTGATTTTCGATTTTGAAAGGCTAGAGAAAAAAACAAAGGATATTTACAATAAGCAACATAGTTTGCATCTTACTATACCTCAGAACTTGGTAATTAATCAATTTACTGATTGGTTTAATCACTACCTCACTTTAGTGAAAATGGATGTAGCAAAAAATAAAAAATGTTGAAAGCTTTATTTATTAAAAATGGGTTAAAATGTTAATACATATCATTTAGCTAGACTTGCAGAGCTAAAAGAAAATGTTTCTAAAGGGTAAAAACCGAGGTAAAAACATTTAGGTGATGAATAATAAGTATAACGTACCTACATGAGGAAGAAATCAATTGGTGCTTTGTGTGTATGTACAGGGACAGGGTTTCTGGTAAAAATTTAAAATGATAGCTAAAATCTTTATTTGAAGAGTTAGCATACAACCGAGGAGGCAGGGACCATCAGAGACCTTGTGGGCAAATCACTCCAAACCAATTTAACAAGTTCTTCTCAGGAGTGGCAGAGGGTCCTGTTGGGGGTGCACAGTACTCTATAAAATATGTTCACTTCCGGCTGGACCCTCAACCTTGATCACATTTCGAATTTGGGCAGGTGAGCTTTATTGAAGTTAGGGAAGATGTAATGGGCTTAAAAAACAAACATGCACGGGATGTTTTTGGTTTGTCTGTTAAACTTATTAAGGTCATCAAGGACCTCATTGTAGTACCACTGACAAAACTACAAGCCATTTTGATTCCTATCTTTAAGAAAGGAGATAAGACGGATGTCTGTAACTATCGCGACCTCTCCAGGGCATTTGATTGCGTCGACCATGGTATATTGCTTTCCAAGCTAAGTGTGTATGGTTTGAGAGGTGTTGCCTTACAGTGGCTGGAATCATATCTAGTACAGCGCAGTCAGAAAGTTGTGGTTGCTGGGATTTCATCAAGGTCCAGGACCCTCAAATATGGAGTCCCACAAGGATCAGTGTTGGGACCCATTTTGTTTCTCTTGTATTTTAATGACATCAGTTACCTCAACTTTCATGGTCAGGTGTTATTATTTGCAGATGATACCACTATATTTTGGCATCACAGGGACCCTATACTTTTGAGGAGTCATGTTGTTGAAGATCTGTAAAAGGTAAAGGAGTGGTGTGCATCAAACAAACTTGTGTTTAATACGGGAAAAACTGTTGTTTTGGTATTTAGATGTAATGTGCAGGGCCTTATGTTTGATGAGAATACTCCTTTGCAGAATAAAGATAGTTGTAAGTTTCTGGGAATTACCATTGATGGAAGACTGAAGTTCGAAGAACATATCCTTAACCTTGCATCTCGGTTGTCTTTGGGCTGCTTTGCGGTTAGCGTCACAAAATATGAACTAGGGAAGCTTGTTGCACGTTCTGTGTACTTCGCTCTAGTGGAGTCTCATATCAGATATGGTCTACCATTTTGGGGTTTAAGTACCAAGGTTTAACGAATATTATATTTTTAATCCAAAAAAAGGCTGTTAGGTATCTTTGTTCCTCTGATTTGAGAGCACCATGCAAGCCTTTGTTTGTCTCCGAAAGAATCCTTACTCTTTTTTCCCTGTTTATCTTGAAAACTGCTGTTCTTGTATACAAGTGTGGTGGACCAACTTCACAGGGACTCTGTACTTTGAGATATGTTACCCGTCAGATAAACGACTTTCGTCTGCCAATTGCTACTACCTCTCTTACCAGGAACTCACTGATATATCTCAGTCGGAAAATCTATAATCATATTCCCCTCAGTATTCGAAATATTCACGATCTAAAAACATTTAAAAGAAAGCTTAAACAACTTTTGTTGCCCAAAGCATATTATAGCCTAGAAGAATATTTTGGTGATTCATTTTAACTGGTAGAAATCGTGAGAGAACTCCAAGTGTAAACAAGTTGTTCAGGTTCACCGATTCCACCGCCACATCTTGCAAGAATCATTCAGGCACCCCCGAGACCGGTTTCTACCGTGTTAGGCGTCATCAGTCGGGTTTAGCCTGAATGACTCCTGCAACACGGGCAACTTATATCAGTGAACCCGTCGTCCAGCGGCTTTTCTGCAACACTAGCGCCATCTGCAGATTGCAGTTTGGACGCCAGATAGCAAGGCTGCCTCGGACATAGCGGCGTTCGCCAAAAAGTCAAGAAACCAGTTTTCTGACGATTGAGTCTGTAAAAAATAAACATCAACTTCAATATTTTAAATGGCACACCCCATATATGGTTTATTTATCGGATAGTCCATTCGTTGCAATGTGTTAGAAAGAGAACGATATTAAACAATGTCTTGGTCTAATGACACAGTTTTTGTCATTTTTCGCAGTTAGTTTTGAAGATGGAGGTATCAAACCTGATAAATTCGAAATCAGCAATGAACTGACTCGAGGTAATTTAACCAGAAACCCTGTACATGTGCACTGATGAGGATCTAATAGTTAACATGCAGATATAGATTATACACTGTACATATACACCAATATAACTTCAGTACCATATTCTCTAAAGTAAATTAATACAATCACTCAACGTGTTACTCACCTCGTTTTCATATTTAACTTTCTTCAATCCCCCATTCGAGTGCAAATCCAATGTGCTAGTGTTCACATTTTCCACCGAGCTTCCCCGCCTCATCCCATATCGTAAGCCTTTACCGTCCACTTTATCACTATAAGCACCGATTTTCGCACCTAAGTCACTATATGCACCCAGTTTATCACTAGACTGTTTACTAGCAGCAGCACCATAAGAATATCTAGCGACGTCACTATTTAAATTAACAGTATTGTATTGCACAGAGTCCATAGAGTTTAGGCTGTTGCGGTTGGCTGGTGGTGAAGGGCGTGTGAAGACGTTCGTTGCCGAATGGGTTTTGGTGAGGAGGAAGTCTTGATGAGGTTTCAGCGAGAGCCGAGGGGCTGAATTTACGTTACTGGCAGAGGAACTTAGTTGACCACTTCTGGGATCTAAAAAATATTTCACTTTATTAACCTGCTAATTATGTTGACACAAATTGATAAAAAAAAATACAACAGTATAATACCACAGATCTATATAGCTATGCAACAGATGCCTACTCCGATATTAAAAGTGTCGCTCGCCAATAATGCAATAAGCTTAAATATTTTCCTATTTAGACGGGTTTTGCCCCGCCGTGGTGCCATGTCGCGAACTCTAGTTTTCCCTTCTTATCACTTATGGTATTACTCATTTTCTTGGCAGTAGTATGTTATATTATGTCAAATTAAAGTTCATTATCAGATTCAGTGAATGGTGTTTGCTTGAACATGGGCTAAAACTCACCTTAAATATCGGTGTAAAAGGTCATTACAAATTTTGCTAACTTACACTGTAATATCTCTTATTTGTATTAAGTAATAATATTATCACACAGGTTTTTGTTTCGAAGATCAAAGGAATTTTTGAAATGTTTATCGACATGTCAAAGTACCATTTAATTTTATTTTAAACTCTACTTAATATTATAAATTTGTTCATTTAAATTGCCGTGTCATTTGTTTTACTATTAATAAACTATAATACTTAATGAAAAATGTAAATATCGTATTTTTCTTAAAAAAAAATGTTTGTGTTAATTTGATACATAAATATTAATAATAAAACTCGACGATTTGAGCGGGTCAAAAAGTCAGCCGAAATATTGTGTGACGTGATAACTTGGCATCACCGACCCGTTCCTAGACGACTGGTTCACCCGCTCGCGAAAGCCGGTGAACATTTTTGGCCCCGCGTAAAAAGCATTGGAAGAGGTATCTGGTGCGTAGCTATATAGATCTGTGATAGTACTTAATATCATATTCTACCACTTTTAGGAAAAATTTTAAAACCGTGAAAAAATCAGGAAACCTACTTTTTCATATTAATAGGTACAACTTTCCATATCTTTTCTTCCATAGAATAGCCTCATGCACTGACGGAGTCAGTGCATGGGGCTATTCTATGGTAATCCTTCACAATTTTAAGCAATAAAAATGTTAAAGTACTTTTAAAACTAAATAATTATTTTATGGCATCCTTGTTAATACTGTTTTAATTTAATAACTATCACTCTAATATATGGATATTTAGTGTGTAGGGTGCTTAATATTTCTGAAACATTTTTTAACATTAACACCTAGTGCTTAACATGTATACAACACAGGCTTGTTGCATATTATTATGTTCTAAATATGATAAATAATTAATTTTGCCAACGTATGAACGAATTTCTCTCTACACCTAATTGAAAATGATTCATGAAAAATAATTCATTCAAAAATACTACTCATAATTGGCCTTTGTACTTCATGATCAGATATTAGCAGCCAAAATGTTCAGGAAAAAAATTCAATCAGGTTTTTCAGCCACTCAAAATCACATTTTCGATTATTTTTATTTGAACGTGAGGTTACAGTTAGAAACTTATATTACATATTCAGTATCCTTGTATTTTGCGTTTGTGTTAAATATTTGCTATTTAATTTCTGCTACTATACTGAAATACGTGATAGTTTTATGGCCTATCAACACCCCTACAAATACCTACATATTTTATAAAATTTCATTGGACCCGAAAATTTACAAATAATTTTTCTTTTTCTTTATTACATTAAAATGATTGTTACAAAATGTACAGCAAAACTAATTTTTCTAAATCAACATGCATTTTGAAGTTTTTAGGCTCCCTGTATATTGTGGATTTAATTATTTTTTTTACTTAAAAGTGTAGAGTTACTGCTGAAGGGGATATTAGTCAATCTTTTTCAGCCAGCCTTATGAATAAAAAAGCCTCATTTAAATGTACCAGATAAAAAAGAAAGAAAACGTGTGTAAATTTTCGAGACAAATGAAATTGTATTAATTTTGTAGGCATTTGTTTACTACCCTGTACATCAAAATGTGCACACTATTAAGAACACCCGGTAGCATAGTCGATAGGCCATATAACGTGCCTTAATATTTTGAACATCGCATTAAAAACTCATTTTTTAGTTTGGATATATGTACAGGGTGTCCCAAATTTGAGCCTCATCATTGGGATCTCGGGAACTAGAAGAGTTACGAGGTCGGTTAAATAGAGGCAAAATTGCGCGATTTGATGCTGATCAAAATGCCACCTTACAAGTTTAAAAATTCCGAACACTTCCGAAGTTTTCTGAAAAAAAACCGAATATTCGCGATTTAATTTTAATTTTTTTACGACTTTATTTGAATAGATATAACAAAACAAATTTCATATTCTCGTTGTTACTTTTTCTATTCTACAAGATGGTGTTATCAGATTTCCAAACCGACGTTTCGTCTTTGAGCTGTCATCATCAACTTTGTTTTTTTAAATACGGCCCTGGATTTTTTATTACGGATTTTAAGAGCTTCTAAGGTCCCAAAATCAAGCATGTATCGCACTTATTCGAAAAATTCATATTAATGGCATTTTTCATAAGAACTCATGTGTTAGAGAGAGACAGAAAACAGATTTTTGGTAAGATCTTACATTCAATTACAACAATCATTAAAATTATTTTTTCGAAAAAATGCGATACAACAATGAGAATGTGAAATTTTGTATTTGTTCCAAATCTAATCCCACACAACTATTTACTTGGGTAAACTGCTAAAAATATAGCCTAGAGCCTATGGTTTGAGGGTTGACCCATTAATAATTATATTATTTATTAACCAATTCTTATGTTAGTTTTTAAGCTTTCTTTATGCAAAGCGTTATTGCGTAAAAAAAGGTTTTTGTTTTTAATCCTATTAAAAATCTATTTTTTGTCTCTCTCTAACACATGAGTTTCTATGGAAAATGTCACTAATATGAATTTTTCGAAAAAGTGCGATACATCATTGGTTTTGGGACCTTAGAAGCTCTTAAAATCCGTAATAAAAAATCTAGGGCCGTGTTTAAAAAAACAAAGTTGATGATGGCAGCTCAAAGACGAAACGTCGGCTTGAAAATCTGATAACACCATCTTGAAGAACAGAAAAAGTAGCAATGAAAATGTGAAATTTATTTTGTTATATCTATTCAAATAGTCATAAAAAAATAAAAATGAAATCGCGAATATTCGGTTTTTTCCAAAAATCTTCGGAAGTATTCGGAATTTTTAAACTTGTAAGGTGGCATTTTGATCAGCATCAAACTGCGCAACTTTGCCTCCGTTTAACCGACCTCGTATCTCTTCTAGTTTCCGAGATCCCAATGATGAGGCTCGAATTTGGGACACCCTGTACACGTACATCAAAAACTAAACTACAAGTTTTTCATATGCGTTTCAAGTAAACCGCAGCTTATTTAAAAATATCGATAAATATATGTAAAGTTTGGCCATATAAATGTTACTAGAGAGTATTAATTTATCCAAAGTAATACTTTGGTTCTGAACATATGAAATAGAATAAAAAAATATTTATATTAAGTAGGTAGAAGAAGCGCCATTTCATTAACAGTGGAATTTGAGCAAGAAAAGAAGAGATGCCTGATAAAACCGTTAGTTTTTGAAAAATGCGTTATCTAAACATAATTCAAAAATATAGAGTACCAGAGGAAGTCATGTTAGGATAATAATTGAATTAAAATAAGCCATACATTATTTGCTTTTTCAATTACAGTGTGTATTCCCTTCAAGAAGAGTATGGTGTGCATTACTTGATGGATTTTATAGTTTGCGAAATGTAAATATTTCGAAAAAAATTAATAAATTAAATACAATTTTGTTGAGAATATAAAGTATAATTTAGCCACACAAAATCTTTCCGCCCAACCCCGTGTTATTAAAAAGAAATAATTAATTTAAATTCTACACCGTTTATCTTTGTATGTAACGTTTACCCTTCATTTCCCCTGCTTATAAAATAATAGGGTAATCCTAAACTCTTCAGACATATTTAATGGTGAAAAAAGCAATAGAGTTAAATAAATTAAAGAACCTTACCAATATTGGTAATGGATATCTCTGTCATCCTAGGTCTTTGTAGCATAGCTTCTGTTTCCTGCTTGAAATTCTCAATTCGTCTAGAGAAGTCGGACTGATCCGTCTTGTAGTTAAACCAAGGATTCTTTTCAGTTGGAGGTTTACCTCGATCTCGCTTCTCTATGTCCATTACCGTCGTAGGTATTGTGTTATGCATTTTGGCATTTTCTGCACTACGTTCCGTTATCTAATAAAAAATTATAATTGCGGTATAAAAATTCTAAACTATTTCGGGTACAGCTAGACAGCTTAATGATATTAATTATGTCATTAAATATAACTGTTTAAACACGAAAATATAGCACTATATTTATTAAATTTATGAACTTCAATATTGATTTTCAAAAGTTACATCAATTCGAATGGTTATACGCAGTACTGACAAAATACCTATGTTTAATGCATTATAGCTAATCTTTAAATGAGTTTCGTGGTATTTTGTTCCATTCTACCCATTAATTGACATACACAGATCGTCGCCAATATTAAGAAATGACGTAGGTTAAAAAAACTGAACATGGAGGGAAGTCAATTTTAATACATAAAAAGGGTTGCACTGCTAAACCACAATGCAACGTAACTCAATTAAAGAAAAAGTAATAACGGACATATCTCATTTTAATAAAACACATAATTTCTCGAACGGACGTAACCAAAGTTATTCTACTTCGTGAAGATGTAAAAATGGTCATATTAATGGAATACTTTAGAGTAATTAGCAAAAAAAAGCAATACACGCAGTTTAAAAGCTGCACTTCTAAACTGAAAATCGTAAAAGACATTAAAATAAGTTACGCGAGTTCGTGAAATTGACGACGATATATTATATGTGTACAGGGTTATTCAACGACGACTAGACAAGGCGATTTTTTTCGTTCCCTGTACTTTCATAAAAAAAAAACTGCAATAGCCAGCTTATGTAATTTTCTCCCGCGAATTCGGATATGTTCAGCAAAAAACAATTGAACATCAAATAAAAGTGCTAGGAGTCACTTTGATATGTTTTTAAATGGGATGCCATATTTTTAATGTGCTTATCCGATTTCTCATATAAATTTTTATCTAAAATGATGGATTTTTAATTCAAAAACGCTTTTTTTCTTCAGTTTTAAATTCGCAAAATGTTCGTCTACCGTACCGGTTAATACCTGATAGATGGATAACCGTTTCACCTGTTCAACCTTTAACCTGCTTTAAAGCGGCCGTCAGTCAGACCAAATAATCAACTTTCAAATTTCTATACTATTTTTTTCACGAATTAGTTACAAATAATGAAATATTCTTTAGAAGAACGACTAAGTGTAATAAAATCATATTACAAAAGTGGAGAGAATGCTCGACAAACACAAAGAACATTTTTTGAGAGTTTCCGGAGACACATTTCAGTAGATACAATTCTCAGAACTAAGACCCTATATTTGAAGAAAGCAAGGCATTGAAAAATAAGCCAAGAAAGATGAAAAGACAGAATAGAAGGAATCGAGCCATTGTTCAATATTTTACTATAAATCCGAAGTTCTATTCCGCAAGCGGTACGAGAAGATACCTTACTTCTCCTCCAGGACTCCGGAGAGTAAGCTAGGAACAGTTCACAGAACTTTAAAAAAATGTAGTCTAAAACCATATTGCATCCTTCCCGTTCAATACTTAACACAACATCAAAAAGAACTTCGATTTCGATTTGCTTCAATGCTGATGAGAGAGCAAGACGAAGATTATAATTTATATAATAAAATTCTATGGACTGACGAAGCGTCATTTACAACATCGGGGGTATACAATCGAAAAAATACAAAATACTGGGCAGCAGTTAACTTTCATAGATATGAAATGATAAAGTTTCAAGGTAGGAGCTCACTTAATGTTTGGTGTGGGATGTTAGAAAATCGAATCATTGAACCACTATTTTATTGTGACTCTTTAACAGGCCAAAGATACCTCCAGTTTCTTCAAAACGATGTCGAGGATTTCTTGAAAAGATTGCCATTGCAAGTCTACAAAAATATCATTTGGCAGCAGGATGGTGCTCCGCCTCATGCAGTTCGAGAAGTGGTAACATACTTAAATGAGCATTAAAATCAGTGGATTGGCCGTAACGGAACAATTCATTGGCCACCAAATAGCCCCGATATCACGCCAATGGATACATTTTATGAGGTCATTTAAAAAATGTACTTTATCAACGACCGAAAAGAAGTCACGAGGAAATTCAGCCAAAAGTTATAAATAAATTTAATAGACTTAACCAGGACCAAAATATTGTAAGAGATTCCTAGGAGAGACTGAAAAGGGGGCATCGGTCGTGTTTTGAAAATAATGGAGGACACATTGAACAATTACATTATTGAGATTAAAGTTATTAAGTTATTAAGTTAGTTTATAGTTTTTTCTAATATGTCATACTGTTTTTATACGTAAGCAACAATAGATTTGCAAAAAACTACCATTATTTGTAACTAATTCGTGAAAAATATAGTATAGAAATTCGTAAGTTGATTATTTGGTCTGACTGACGGCCGCTTTGAAGCAGGTTAAATGTTGAACAGGTGAAACGGATATCCATCTATCAGGTATTAATCGTATGGTAAACGAACTTTTTCCGAATTTAAAACTGAAGAAAAAAGGCGTTTTTGAATTAAAAATCCATCATTTTATATCAAAAATTATATGAGAAATCGGGTAAGCACCTTAAAAATATGGCATCCCATTTAAAAATATATCAAAGTGACCCCTAGCACTTTTATTTAATGTTCAACGCTGATACGAATAAAAAGTTTTATTCAGCAAGATCTGTGAGCTACATTTTACCAAAAGGCAATAATAAGTTTTTTACCGTAACTGATTCAAAAACCGGCGAAACCATAGCCGTAAGTTTAAAAAGCTTTTCCATATAGCGTTTTTGACTGCCTTTTTTTTTGTCAAAAGATATCAAATTGGAATACCTATTTCGCAAATTTAAGTATCATTTGAATTTTACAAAAAAATAATATGCAAAAAGTCGATACTATTGAAGCTAAATTATTCCTTAAAGCCTCTTATTACCTATATATTATGTGACATAATGTCATTAAATCAGTTTTGAAAGTAGGAAGATTTTTGTATAGTTCGAAATAACATAAAAACTGATCTCAAAACACCTTTCACCAATTATGGTATCAATGAAATCAATGTTATTATTTGAAATATATGAGAGTGACAAATGGTACGAAGATCAATAAAAAGTACCTTAAAACAAATGCACTCTTATTTATCCTTTAATAAAAAAAAATGTAAACTGAGCCAAATTACTTTAGTGCGTTCTTTTCATTCATTTGTCTGATATTTCTCATTCATAATAAGTCGCGCATTTTTAACTCGAGATATTTTAACATCTATGCAAGAAAACAGGCAATAGCTTTATGATAATTAAGCAAGGCTACTCAATGGCTAATAGGTGTTTTATTGTGATGGTATTTGTCATTAAAAACTGCAATCTCGTTTACTAATAACATCAATCAAACCACATCTAACTGCTAGCTATTTGGGCAAATATAAATTTTTCCTTCGATTTTTTCACTATATTACTAACATCATCTGTGGATGCAATATATTGAATAATTGTCTCAGTCCCAGTAGGTAAGATCCAATAATTGTGATAGGCAAAAATATGTTGGAGCTTGTTATTTCAATTAGATATTTTATATTTTAAAAAATCTCTCAACGTAATTAAATAAGTCGAATAATCTCGGGAAACTATTCAGTTGAAAACCAAATAGTGTAGTATCCCTTGATTGGTATTGTCTACCACCAGATTTAAGTGGATGGGATAGGACAAGTAGTGTTTTAAATGGAACTAAAACGCGATGAATATTTGCCTACAATCCACATAAAACAATGTGTGAATTTCTACCAAGGCGACTGTATATCATACTCTACTTCAACTCTTTGATCCCCAGGTGCTTAGTTGCTGGCAATTAGTCCAATAACAAATATGGTGTTTTCTACAGACTTTTCGGTAATATTTGAAATTGTATCGGGAGCCATTGATAGTTTGACGAACGTTGACAGTTTATACTGTCCTTCATTATTTCACTGCTTTGTTACACAATACAACAACTTGGCAAACATATTTTTTCTGTGACGGGAAAAACGTTTGACATTTTATCTCTGTTGCCAGGTAACAAAATACCCCTTTTTATGAAGTTACTTTTTTTAAAGGTTTCCTTAGCAACGTAGGTCTATTGTCACTATAAGTACAACAGCCTACCAGTTTAAAAATTCAAATTCCACATCGATAATTTTCTGACTTTAATATATTGTAGTAATATGTTTTTTCAATATTAAATCGTCGTTTTTCCCGTCACAGAATGGTGTATAATACACTATGTATTATACACGGGAAAAATATTAGATTTTAGCTCTCGGTTTTTTGTCTCCCTCCGCTTCGCGTCGGGAGGCAACACAACCTCGGGCTAAAATCTGACACTTTTTTCCCTTGTATAATAAATATCTGTTTATATCGCCAGATATCAAAAAAATGCTAAACTAACCTCTCTTCGCACATTATTGCTCGAAAACTGATCAAAGTTCTTTGGACTGGTAGGTGTAGTAGGCTCTTCCCTACTCGCTTCATGGGTATGCATCCTGGATGGTTTGCGCATAACTTTCCGATGAGCAGCAGTAAACAGTGATGAAAGAAGGGCTCCATTCTTTTCTTTCTGATCCTTTAAAGCTAGGAAATAGACAATTATTTCAATTCAGTTTCAGCAATATTATGATTTTTTTATTATATTTAATACATTAATTTTCACACAATTTATCTTCAAGATCTAGATAAAACGTACCTTCATATTTGCTAATATTATTTAATAACGCCTGGTTATTTGCTTCGAACTCGTCGCAGTTATCTGGAATTGCTAAAGGTACTACTGGAGCTACAGACTCACTGTCATTTTCTGGGAAGAACCAATCGGCCTAAAAAAATAGAAACTAAATTGTATGCAATCAAAAGAATCTATTAACACCAACAAATTTTTTTAATAGAGACTGCGGATTCGGGAGAATCATTAAGCAATAAAATAAGTGCATAATCTGTAACTAAATTTATTGGTTTAAGATTTGAGTGTAGCGTGACTCCAAGAAAAAAACTTCAAAGGAAGTAGATATACAAAAGTTCTAGCAAGTAAACAAGAAATGAAGTAGATTGTTTCCTAATAAAGAAAAGAATCTTCGGTTATAATTGGTTATATACACAGGAAACAACCACAAAATAGTGAGAACCCTCGAAGACAAAAAAAAATGGTGTCAAAAGCCAAATGATCTAAAGCCATTAAATCTTCTAAACGTTAACACTAAAAGGTCCAGCTTTGAACTTAGAAATATGCCCGATATTAAAACAGCGAGATGGAAAATAGATAAAGACAGCACAGAGCACAATGAAGAAAGAAAAAGCCTACAGACAGCAAAGAATAATAAATAAGCAGTAAGACATCCTCATGTCTAACCCTTCGGTTGTCCCTATGGGTCAATAAGCTTTGTTAATGCAACTTTAAAACATTAGTGATCGTGGTAGTAACCAATCACTTAATCAGAAAATTATTAATCGTCTCATATAACAACACTTTTGAAAAGAGGTTCTTAGTCTAATGTAGGCTCATATCCTGCTTTCGTGGAATACCATAAAGCATTCGATTTCGTGGAACACTGCATAGCTCTGAATGCATCGAATCACGCTACTCAAATTTCTTCACAACGTCTTTTGAAAATGTAACGATCAACATCAAGGTTGACGGAATTGTAAAACGAGGTTAACGGTCATTCCTAGGCAAATAGAGTCCGTCCGGGACTGAGAGACCGAAGTGGACACACTAACACACAATATCCAGCCCGTCAAGGACGCAATGCGTCCGGTAGTCAGGAATAAATCGTTCTTAGAGACACATCGTGATGATATCCCAAATCTGATCAGCTTCCGGAACCGTTATCAGGCGCAGATGGCAAGAGAAGCCGTGCTGCAGCCGACAAACTAAGAACCACCGCTCTGACGGAAGAAATCAAGAAGAAAATCCGAAATCACAGAGACGCGGTGTGGATGCGCTTTATGAATGGGCTTGGTACGGACGACGGCTCGCTATGGAAGATAGCGAGGCAGGCTCGCGGTGCTAAGGCGCAAATGCCGGCCATTGAAAATAATGACGAATATATAATTGCAAGGCCGCAGCAAGGCCGAAGTATTCGCGGACTTCCTCGCTGATGTTTATGGTGAAATACCGGACTCCGTATCATTGCACGCTCATGTCACAGGGCAAACAGCGCTGTTCACGGGAAGAACATATCCTATACCGCCCTCTGTGATGGATAAGCTTCTAGTTAATCCGTCAGAGATACGCGGCGCCCTCCGCCGTCTACCGAAAGATAATGCTCCGGGGCCGGATCAAATCCCGTACCTGCTCCTTAAAAACCTTCCCGCCAAAACTATTGTACATTACATGCATATAGTGAACGCCGTACTTCGTTTGCAACACTTTCCTAGCTCTTGGAAGGTCGCGCACGTAGTACTCTTCCCGAAGCCCGGGAAAGACCCGAAATTAACGTCATCGTATAGGCCTATCTCCCTTTTGAACACGTTAGACAAGCTCACCGAGAAGCTCTTGTTGCCCAGGATCAATGAGACAGCCTCTAACCTTCATGTACTGCCTGAGGAGCAGTTTGGTTTCCGCAGTGGGCATAATACTAATATGCTTACTGCGAGAATCGTACAGGACATATATGAAGGATTCAATATGAGGCATCCCTAGTAACACATAGGATCGCGCTTTATATCCGAATTGCTTTAAAAATTATTTATAAGTGCTTCATTTATGACTATACGGAGTTATTGCAGATTCTCAGATTACCAATTTGCTTAAATGATATTTTGGTTCTTTAATTTAGTTCTTTAAGCGGTTTAAGAACGTAATTTGAGAGCTGCAATAAAGTAGTTTTTTAATTGTTCTATAAAGACATTCATTAGGACTCTTATGCTACATACTTGCTTTGTAAACATGCCTAAGACCCTCTTATACAGACAAATGATATCTTTATAGATGCTTTATAAAGATTATTTAAACGCTTATATGCCATTTAAAGGGACAGATTACCTGTTTAAGCAAAATGGCGTCATGAAATACCACTACACAGGATGTTAAGAATGTTTGTCTTTCAACGCTTCTATAGAGAGTATATTTAGTGTTTTAGTTGTGTTCCACTTCATAATTTGCTGCCAAGATGATTAAAAATGACAACTTTAAGAACTGGAAAAACCTGAAGAAATCTGAACATTTTACATAGGATGGCGCTTTATATCCGAATTGCTTTAAAAATGATTTATAAGTGCTTCATTTATGACTATGGAGTTATTGCAGAATCTCAGATTACCAATTTGCTTAAGTGATATTTTGGTTCTTTAATTTAGATCTTTAAGCGGTTTAAGAACGTAATTTGAGAGATGCTATAAAATAGCTATTTAATTGTTTTACAAAGACATTCATTATGACTTTTAAGCTATAAACTTGCTTTGTAAACATGCCTAAGATACTCTTATACAGACAAATAATATCTTTATAAATGCTTTATAGATTATTTAAACGCTTATATGCTATTTAAAGGGACAGAGTACCTGTTTAAGCAAAATGGCGTCGTGAAATACCACTACACAGGATGTTAAGAATTTTTGTTAGCGACTCCATATTGTTTACTGAAATCTAATGTTGATAGATGAAACGGCATTTTATTAGAAAACAAAATTGGGTTTTGGTAGTAAATTAATACATTCTATTCATCAAAATTATTAGAATTCATATTAAACACTTGTTTCGGATCAATTTATGAAAAAATTATTGATTTTTATGGAAAAAAGTTAGGAAAATAATTTCTAAAAATTTAGGAAAATGGTCAATTTTCTAAATTTTGATGGCGAGTAGTAATTTTACGAGGTAGCATATTACATAATTACAATAAATTTTTTCTGGCATGTTGTTTTTAGGTACTCCTCCCACAATAACTTTTTATACATAACTCGTTCAAATAATTCCATATACTGTATACGCCATTCTGAATGGCTATTCCTATAACCTCTGTAATTATCAAAATGTCTGTTTGAGTTTGAGTTTTAGTGGGGTAGGAGATATTCCTCTAACCATTTTGCAATATAGAAGATATAATGAGGCGGTAACTCTTTCCAAATATATAAAAGTTATATAAGGCATATTTAATCGCGTAAATTGCATTTATGTCTTTTTTAAGAAACATTTACATAAGCGCCATATAATAATACTTACACAGCATTATTGCAATTTAAGAGCAAGTTTAACTTCACTATATAGATGCTTTATATGTTCTTTATAATGGTGATGGTAAGGGCTTTACTTAGTTCAAGAAGTTATATAGTGGCTATATATTAGGCATATATACGTGTTAAAAGAGTAATATAGAAATATTATAGAATAGTTTTTTTGGAGCATTTAGTTACACTTTTATATAATAGCTGAGTAAAGTGGTCCCTTTAAGACAAATAGCAGCCATATAAGTAATATATAATTGATTATCTTACCTTTTATAGCATCGTTTTACTCTATAAACTAGTGATATAAACGTTTGTTTAACCTTTATAAATCTTTTTGTGTTACTTGGGATTGCACGTCTCTACTGCTCCTGAACATCGAGAGGGCGTTTGACCGGGTGTGGCACGACAGCCTGCTGTATAAGCTCTTTTTACACTTTTAGACAAGGCAGTAGTACTACCACGGTCGTTATTGTAGAACTACAATAACTACTACTTTGATGGTTTTAACAGATCACTTGTGTCAATCCAAAGAATAAATACACTACTTTGTGTAGAAATTAAGTCATGAAAGTAAGACAGGCAGTTCAATATTCCCATTAATAAGTTTATGCAGGAACAGGATCTGCTGACCCCATCGATGCTACTCCAAGGATTCGAAATTGAACAAACAACGTTCAGCATAACTCAACCTAGATACATCCAAACCACTTCTATATGATTTAAAAATTTCCTCTGAGTACGTTCGAATTTCTGGATATGAATAGCAAAATATGGGAATCACACTATTGAACAATATTACAAACAAGGCCGTAAAGCACTTCCTACTTTTGGATTGAGCAAAGCAATCCAAAACTAGGAAGAATACGTGGAAGCAGAAATCCAAGTTGTCTAAAAGTATTTGCAACAATTTTATTGATGTGGGCAGACTAAGATCAGAGCCAATAGTGACATGAAGATCTTTAACAAGATCAGACCTATTCAGAACCTCTCCACCAACGTCCTCAAAATGAATTGCACATCTTTATAATCCTGCACGAATCTATAAATCTTTAAGTCATCAGCAAAAAAAAAGTTACTCCAAGGTAAAGCATTCGCTAACTTAATTTATGAATAGCTTGAACAATAACGGTGCCCAGAGGGAACATCAAACTGAGTGGTGAGAAAGTTATTTACTAGCACACACTGACTTCTTTCTGTGAGAAAACTCTCAAGCCACACAATCACACTGGGCCAAAACAAAAAAGGTAATAGGCTCATTTCGAAAAGAAAAAAATCAAATTTCTATTACCTCTCAAAAATACTTCATAAAAATAAGCCATATTCAAAATTTTAAATCAATCCGTTAAGCGGTACTTGAAATATGAGTTTAAATATGCAAACTTCGAAGCGCATTTCGATCGGGGATGTGACGTAATAAAATAGGATCACGACCTGTTGCTAGGCCGCGACCCGCGCCATCGCACCGCGAGAATGCTGGCGTTTCTATCACTGTCATAGATAAATATAGATCCCAACGCGATCTTCATATCTTATAACGTCACACCTTTACAATGTTCCAGCGGCAATTTCATATTTATTTTCGCAAATTTAGAGCTCTCAGAAAAATCTGATTTTTGGTATATTAACTTAATATGTCAAGGTCTTTTGATTAAAATTATTTTTGAAAAATTGAAAATGAGCCTATTTTGTAGGCCACCTTCAATCAAGTAGTGCTGGTATCGAAAAAAATTGATAGCAGTTGATCTTGTTTCATAAGGAAAGTGCGTACTTTAATTAATTTATCTGGTAGGGTAATATAAACTGCTGGACACACGAAACGGATCACTGAAATGTTTAGTGCAACTGTGAAGCAGAGTATCTTCCAAATTAAAAGAGATATTAAAATGTTAAGATTTAACAATTTATTGAGCGTTTCACCTTCATCTAGCTGGTCTGAGCTCAATACTAAACTTTTACAAGAAATGTCGCATTCAAAATGCTTGCAATTTTGTTACTTCTTCCGAGAATCTAGAATATTTGTTTTAAAAGTTTGTTCGTTACATTACTTTGATCTATGGACAAATAGTTTTTTGATATCTGTGCTAGTTTTAGAGATTTATTTTTTTTCTTGACAACTAGTCATTTTTTTACATACTCGTCTATACATTTTCAATGAACAGTTGAATGACTTCGGTCCTGCACAAATTCGATATGGTAGACATGCCTTTAGCTTTTGCAATGTCTACAGAATATTTGTATTATACAGTGTGTGAAAAAAAAACACTGGTCCCTAATTAACGATGTCTAGCTACTGGCAATGGCTAAAAGATAAAACGGCAGCTTAAAAACATACCAGTCTTTTAAGGTGAAAATTAAGTCGCAATGAAGAAGTTAAGTGTATTTTGAACTGCCATTCGAAAACAAGAAAATGCGAAAATCTAAAGATTCTATTTTCTTTTTGTTGGAAAAGGATCTAAAGGATTGTATTTACTAAACGAATTCTATTTTAATTTTCTTTCAATAA